>PVIU01000567.1:185153-297147 GCA_004026605.1 Ondatra zibethicus | reverse complement strand
TTCTGTAAAGCAAAGGACACTGTCATTAAGACAAAAAGGCATCCTACTGAATGGGAGAAGATCTTCACTAACCCCACATCGGACAAAGGTCTGATCTCCAAAATATACAAAGAACTGAAGAAACTAGACATTAAAATTCTAAATTACCCAATTAAAAAATGGGGTAATGATCTGAACCGAGAATTCTCAACAGAAGAAATTCGAATGGCCAAAAGATATCTAAGGTCATGCTCAACTTCCTTAGCGATCAGGGAAATGCAAATCAAAACAACTTTGAGATACCATCTTACACCTGTCAGAATGGCTAAAGTCAAAAACACCAATGATAGCCTATGCTGGAGAGGATGTGGTGTAACGGGAACACTCATCCATTGCTGGTGGGAATGCAAACTTGTGCAACCACTTTCATTTAATTTTATACGAGATCCTGACTGCAGGAGTCCTGTAGTTGCCTTCATCTAAAGATGACAGGGAACCTGGGAAGGTGCTGCCATCGAGCACACGATACGAATCACATGACCGTCGCCATGCAGCCACCGTTGGTAGATATGCGGTGTCACCTCCTGACAGAAGGAGCAAAGCATAACACGTGGCAAACTTTACTTCCCACAGACCCCGTAGCTAGAGCGCGGAACTGGCTGGTTAAGGCTGTGCAGTGACTGTGCTCTCTTAAAGCAGCTGAGCCTGGCTCTCTCTGCCCAGCACCCTGAGAGGTTCCGACTGGACCAAATCTGCTGGCACGGTTGCAGGTGGCATTGTGTGTGCACACAAGACACAGCGTGAGGACCTACTGTGTGTCTCTTTGAAGGCAAACAGTTCACAGATAGCAATTTTCGTAGCTTCTTCTGGATGATGACCTTCATTTGCCCTGACCCTTGATGCAGTAGAAATGTTGAAAGGATGAACTACCGGAAGTAGCAAATGTGGAAAAAAATCAGTAACATCAACTACAGGGGATGAAGTAACCCAGGGCTTTCTACTCTTTGTATATATTCTCATAGAAAAAAATTGTATGCTTTTTTTTTAATTGGAAAAACTTATGTATATTCCATTCATATTTTATTGGTTGTATTGGAAATCTGCCTTAATTTTTAGCAAACTGGTAGAGATATAAAACTACTGGTTGTATTTTTAAGACCCACTTAAAAATATTTTCATTCCATTTATTTCTGAAATGTTTCAATTTTAAAAATTTTCCATCAAAAATCCAAATGAGATTAAATAATCCAAATGAGATTAATTTTGTTGATTAGAAGTAGAAAAGAATAAAATGTTTAGTATCAACTGGATTATAACTGGAATGATAAATTAATATGATTTGAAAAAAGTAAACCTATTCTATGTGATATGTTTTAAATCTGAAGTAATTCATGTGAGATTATATTCAAGATTTAGGGTCATAGCCCTTGAGATGAGCAAATAAACAAACGACAGTTAACAGAGAGCTTGGTGCCAGTTATCTTCTTGGTGAATCTGTACCTCAGATTCCAAGGAGGATGCTATCCATAGCTCCATTTTTTAGATTTATAGAGATGGAGGACTTTGCCAAAGGTCAGTACACGTGACGTCATATCCACATGCAGTGTAACACAGAGGAGGGCCTCTCCGCAGTGGCCACCGAGGGCAATGCTGCTGGTAAGACCCAGAAGACGTTGCTGGGGGCTGTCACCCTTGAGTTGATGGCCCATCCACTGTCTCTCTTTTCCTGGTTCCATTACCTTTCCTGTGCCAGCCACTGGATTTCCCACAGAGTGCCAAACTGGGAATATCTAAGCAGAAACACAACTATTCATGTCCGAGGGCACTGGCTCCTGATTCCTGGATCCTGCCCTTTAGCACGGGGCATCTAAACAATTGTCATGTAAGAGAAATGCAGGAGCTTGGGACCCAGTGCAGAGCTGGACTGAAATGAACATAAGATTCAGGGTCCCAACTTCTGGAAAACTTTATTCCCTTTTTCAGACAGGATTTCCTGTTAGAGAAAGGAAAGCCTACGAGCCAATGCCGGCAGGGGATTACTATAGTTGTCAGAGTCTATGGTGAGTCTTACGGCCTCTGACTCAACACCCAAAGGCAACAGATCAGCAATGACAGAAAGGGACGCTGGGAAACACAACTTGTTTCTCCAAAACCATACAATATCAATTACCATATTTTAGCATATGGCTCCACACCGAATTATTTTGCAGCTATAATTAGGTTGTTAATGCGATGCAGGATGAGACTGCTTGTTAATTTGGCATTTATTTATCTATCTAAGAAGATAAAATATACGCCATAGATGGACACGCAACATTTAGAGAGCCTTCCCTTTGAAAATAAGCAATTAATATTGTCTTTCTTACCTTAAGAACTTTTGGAATACATGTCGCATTCATTTTTTACTATTTTGGAGGGTTTGGAGACAGAGAGAAAAAAATTGAGTGAGAGAGAGAGAGAGAGAGAGAGAGAGAGAGAGAGAGAGAGAAAGAGACAGAGATAAATGGTTCCACCTCCAATTGTAGGCACAGACTGAACAGCAGCTCTTTCTAGCTTTAATTTAGGATTCTCTTTTGTATTTGGCCTCTGGAGAGTGGAAACTGGATCTTCTTCTCTAGGACAGGCTTGGTTGCAGTCACAGTAAATATCAATTTCATTTCCATCCTATGATTTTCCAATTAAACACTTGTCATGCAGAAGGCAGTCTGAGGTGCCTGTGCTTTCTGTTATGGAAAATGCCAGTTATGCTAATAGCTTTGGGGTGACATCTCCTCAAAGGTGGTGTGAGAAGAAATCAGGAAAAATAATAAGACCACCTACACTTGCTTGGGCTTCTCCTTCCTTCCTTTCTTCTTAACTAGCCTCAAAGATTCCTATTGATGTCTCCCACCATGAGGGCTGTGTACACAATTAACATCCTTTGATAAGGAGAATTAGTATGATACTCATCTCATTTTTCTAAAGGTTAAACCCAGACCCTTGCTTCAGACCACCGTAGTTCCCTGCCCCTTGTCCCTTTTCTGTTCATTTTTATCAAAACCTACGTCCAGCCTTGATGAAATGCACTTCTTAGATTGTCTCAGAACAAAGTAGAGATATACTAAGAGGACAACCTGATATTTCTTAAAAAGTCTTCTTCCTGCTATGGCAAAGCCCAAGGGGATAAGCTCTGTGGAAGGAGAATTTACTTTCTGAACCCTTTGAACAGAAAGCTTTTCCATTCTCTGGGATAAAATATTTTTTTTCTAGATGTTGATAATCATATCTATGTTTAAACATATATTGTATTTTGTGTGTTTATTATGTCTATCTGTATTCATATCTTATTTGTGTATTTGTTCTAAAAATATTAGCCTTCAATTTTCAGTTATTTGAGAAGGGAACCTTATGTATTTTCTCAACCTGCTACTGTCGTGCGTGTGTGTGTGTGTGTGTACATGTGTTGGAGCACAGAGATAGCAGTTGAATGTCATTGGAACTATGCTCAGGATTGAGCTGATGTTGCAGTGGTGGCCCCTCCCAAATCCCACTCACTGGGTTAGTGTACCCTCCTCCAGCTGTTTGGAATTGTAGCCTGCCAAAGACTTATTAAATGTCCCTGCTTCTGGGAAACCTGCCCTGGGCAATTAGAGCAAACCATCTCTCCCTGGAAGCTAGTAGGGGTAGACACAGCTAATGACCAACTGATACATGTAGAAAATACTGGGCCCCTGGTCTCAGCAAATAGTAATTCTATGGTAGTTAGTGGGTACTATAGTTAAGGGGGCTTCATGGCCCCTCCAGGATTCAGGCCAAGGCTAGACTTCCCTGGAGCACATCCTTCCCCTGTCTTTTGCCTGGAAAGACAGGCCCATGGATAGACGTGTGTGTGTGTGTGTGTGTGTGTGTGTGTGTGTACAAAGAGTTAAGTAAGTTTCGCTGGGTTTCAGCAAACAGGTCTCTAATTTGTAGAAACCACTCAGCATGCCATCCTTTCCCTAAACAACATTATAGCATATGCAGATTGAACTTCCTTGCCAGCTTGCTATTGCACAGCATTCCAAAGACAGTAAATCTGTTTCTCCAGCTATTACACAGCAACAACTATGTTTGACCTGAAAATGACTGAAAGCAAGTAAAAGTCTTTCCCAAACAGTGCCGATCGGTACAGATGGAAGAAATTATTTTCCTCTAACTTCTGCTCTAGGGTCTAAATCCCACACTCAGAAATTCGAAAACACAAAACGAATGCTCTCATTATTCCAAGATGCTGTGTCCTTAACTTTAGTTATAATTTTTATTATTGTAAATTGCCTGGTTTCTTAAGCCAAAACCATTTGTCACCAGCAGACATCTTCTTCAAATACAAACTTGAATCTAAGTAATTTTATCTATGAATGTGTAGTTTTGTGTACTATATTCAGTTTTTATATACACCCATACTCATTTATGTATGTGCACAAAATATTTATCTGTGCATTATCTAAAATCACCTGGCTTACCTGTATTGTTTTGCTGGTAACATTTTTTTGAGATTTTGTCCCCAAGAAGTAGTAGAATTTCTTCGGAAAATACATATCTCAGCTTATTAATTTCCACAAGCATTTGTCAGCTGCTATGCATCCTCAGGAAAATGTAGAATAGTCAGAATATTAAAGGCATGGAGTTCCACTGTATGTGGAGCAGTGTAAGTGGCTAATGAACTCCAGGTAGGAAACACAGCATCCCAATCTTCGGCTCTGTTCCCGTGGATCGCATCACAGACAGAAACCTGAGGGAGCCATATTTGGGGGAGCGCTTAGACCCGCCCCTCAGGCTGGACCCAAGCAGAGTGCATTGGTACTGATCCATGTGAGTTTAAACCCAGCAGTTCTGTGGCGCCTTCCCAACCACTTTCCTGCAAGAGGCTGTCTGGCACCATGGTCCTAATGATCCAACCCCCCACATTGTAATTTCTAAGATTGGCTTTAGTCATTTAATAAGATAATAATGTGTAAAGCAGCCTCCAGTGGGATGTGAGATGTTGTTAATAATTAGAATTTACTTTAGGTGCCGCCTCTCCTGGCAAATGCTCAGAATTTACCAACGTTATCTCATTTCCATCTTATGACTTCCTTGTCAAGCCAGCATTTTTTATTGCATTTCTTCAGAAAGCAGCTGAGGTATGCAGAGTTAAGTGGTTTCTAAACTGAGATCAGATCTGACATCCCAGATTCCCAAACTGGCTCGATGGTGTCTAAAGAAAGCATTTGTGAAGTACTTAGGAGTAGCTTTTACAATAAATACTAAAATGCCTCTAAAAGTTTTACATTTAGGTCTATAAATTCAAGGGCCCTTTAAACCTTGTATTGGGAATAGAATTCTTGGTGTATACCTTCTCCAATAAGCAAACACGGAGGCTTCACTCCAGAGTCCAGCATGCTAGCAAGCACCCGACAAATACCTCAAGAATACATCCTTACACAGAATTTGCATGTGCACAGTTTCAAGTGTTTTGTAAATACTAATTAAATCCCCATAAAGATCCTGGTAAGGAGATACCTTTATATTCCTCCTTTGTACATAGTAAAGAAACTAAGCACAGAGAAGTTTCGAAGCATTCCTAAGGTCCTGCCATTATTAAGTGGCATATGCCGAGAATCAAATCCATATAATCTGGTTCCTGAGTTCATTCCTTTAAGAAATATTTTGTAGTCCTTAGGTTTTTAATACTTACTTGTTGAAAATGTACTATTTCTTTCTTCCTCATGTTAGTTAAGGGCTTTCCCCATACCTGTGAGTTGCCTGTTGCCATTCTGGGGAGAAACTATCTAATCAGCTAACAGTCTTGTCCATGGTAGTGATTCTTAAAGTCTAGGTGATGGCTAGCTAAGATTCTAAACAGCATGGGTAGGTTTTCAGACCAACAAATGCTCAGTAACGTCTCAGACTTTCCCACTTGGACTCCAACAAAATACCCATTAAAAGGAAATTATTTCCTTATTCTCATTTTTTTAAAAAAAGGAGAATTATGAAGTTCTTCTACCAGTTTTCCCTAGAATTGGGATAAGCAGTCATAGTTAGCAGAGTTATTTTTCACAAGTGACTTATGCAATGTTCTTCAAGTTGGGAGGGCAGTTTCACTATAACATACATTCATTATCTCATTTGGTCCTTACACAACTGCCCAATGAGGTCACTGGAGAAGCTGTTTTCATAACAGCCATTTCACAGATGAGAAAAGTGAGGCTCGGCATCACTCAGCTTTCCCAACGTCACCCACATAATGAGATGCAGAAACAGAGCATGTCTGTGTCGTGTGTTAATAAAGTCTGCAAATTGCCTCATCTCGTATTAAGCTTAATAACTTCTAGTGATATCATTGCTAAACTCAAACACTTAAACAAATAAAAGAACGAGGCCTGCTCAAGTCTGTAGACACCTAGAACTTTTGAGAACATCCAATGATTTTCAAGTTCAGCTTCCTTTTCCCGTGAGAAAACAGAAAGCAGACTGCACAGTGCCATAAAGAAAGGGCTTCCTGAATCTGCCTCTTCCACATTCAGGACTTTAACTTGCCTACTTGCTCACACACTGCCATAATGCAGGGAGCCCTAGGTTTCAACAAAAGATATCACACCTGTGCAGAAGTGTGTCCCTTCTGTCTGGGTTATAAACCTGTGCTGGAGAAATCATTCCACCAAAGAAGGAATGAAAAGACACTTCTCAGGGGTGAATAAGGCATGAGCTGGACAATGACCCTACAGGTCAGAACCAACTGCTTTCATTCACTTCCTTCATGAAACATTTTCCATAAGAAAAGTGGTTCTTATTCTCTTCTAGGTGCAGGACAATTGCAGTGAATTAAGATATAATTTAAAGATATTTTTATACATAATCTGCCCACTTCCACATGCAATCTGGCATTTCTCCAATATGAGTTGTTATTACAAGCACCGACTTTCTTTCCTGTCTCCACTTGACTAAAATTCAATAGTCTGATGTAAGCTTCTCTGCTCTCCTTCCAGCCTACTTAGGATGCCTGGGTTTGCTCTCCCAGGCTCTCTTTCAGTAGAGAGGTGGTCTCCCTCATCCTTAGCATTTTCTCTATTCACTGGAGTTTTCACCTGGGGATTTATCTAGTCACACTGTTGCACTTTTGTGTCTGGTGGAATAATTTCTTAGGAAGTTTTTTGAAACAACAGGTCATTTCTTTTTAGAATGCCTAAATAAAATGTGGCATAATGCCTAAGTTTTTAAAAAAGCAAATAAAAAATAAACAAATCTAGAAGGCTAATCTTTATAAGCAAGGATAGAATACATATTTAATGATTTTTTGACAATTATATTAATCCACTGTGTATATTCATAGACTGAAAGAGATTTAAAAATGGCCTGGCTCTTCTGTAGATGCTGAAGGTGGCTCCTTTCCAACTAACAGCTCTCAGTGATGGGAATAGATAGACATTGCTTTTTAACATGACAAAATTAATGTGTCACATTTCAAATTTCAGTCTTTTTTTGTACCAGCTTTTTAGTGAGAAAACAGTAAAATCCTTCTCATTAGATCAAGGATGAAACAATTATGTTCCATGTCATCAGTACTGGTGAGCATTCTTCTGAAAATGTTAGCACATACAAGTAGAGGGAAAGAAATGAAATATAAAATAACAACAGAAAGGATAAAAGTTATAATTGTCAAAAATCTTAAGAATCAACTGCAAAATTACAGCAAATCACAAATGTATTTTTTTGGAATATTTTAAGCATGGTGCATTGATGTAAGCACTCTCTCCTTTTGCTGGAAGGAGTTTAATTAGGTACACTTTAGCTGAAAGATTTGGTTTCTGCTGTCAAACTAAAAATGGACATACCCTTTGGCCAGACAATTTTCTTGGTAATATTATGCTCATGTACTTGCCTATATACAAAATGATGTACAAATACATTTGTTACAACTTTGCTTATTCATTGTTTTGTTTGGTTGAAACATAGTTTCAATTATGAAACCCAAGCTAACCTCAAACACATAATGGTCCTAACTTTGCTTCTGGAGTGCTGGAATTATAGGCATGTGTTACTATGCCCTGCTACAGCTTTATTTGTGATTAGAAGCAAACAGCATTGAATAGGAGAATCACTAGATAAATTAAGGTTGTGCAACAGAATATGATGTCATCATTTTGAAAAGTAGGGCAGCTTTAAATATGAAGCTATCATCAAAATTTATTAGTGACTAATGGAGGTATGTAGCCAAATGAAAAAAAGATGATGGTAATGTTTGTGCTTATATTCAAATACCTACTCAGGCATGATGACACGTTCCTATAATCCCATCACTTACGAAGCAGAGGAGGAAGATTGGGAGTTCAAGGCCACCTTGGGGTTATACAGTGAGATTCCATCTCAAAACAACAAAACAAAAGCAACTTCTAAGAGTGATCGTCCTGGATTTAGAACTGAGTGACCAGGGGATTAAGAGGAAGTCTTCTTTTTCTATACAATTTCTGGTAATAATTATCAGCAGCAAATGCTTCAAGTATTAAATAAGTTTTTTAAGGCACAAAATAAAGAAAATAACAGAAATTGCATCTTTTTAAAGAGATGGAAAAGAAACCCACCCTGGATCTTGCTGATGCATTTACTGTTTCATAACACGACACTCCAAGTTAAACAGCTTCCATTAAGAAAACTTTAGTGTGTCTGGCCATTCTGTGGGTGGACTAGACCCATGGGGGCAGTTCTGCACCATATAGTGTGTCTGAGTTATGCAGGAACTCCACTCAGTTGGAAGAGTTTGGCCAGCACTGGGATTCACAAGATGGCATCCCACTGTAGGACTCAGCATGCCCCCTTTCTGGGTCGTAGTCCCTTGCGGTTTCTTAACAGTATGGTAGCTGTCTTCCAGGGTTCAAGCATGGAAGAGGCTTAAGGAGACATAGGCATGGATCACTTCTCTCTCATTCTCCAGATGCACAACACAAGAGGATTGAAAATAAGCCACCCCAGCTTTGGAGGAACAGCAAGAATTGTCTGATCATATTTACTTCCCCTCCGACTTGCTGGTTTTCTCAGTTTGAATTACTGCAGCTATCACTGTATCTATTTGCAGGGATCCCTTTACAATTTTAATAATTATGGATCAGAATCTCACCTCGTATGACTCCTAGTAATTACCTTTCTCCAAAAGACCAAAATGGCTCAATTTCCGACCTTAGGTTAGTAGAAAACTAATTTCAGGAATTGAAAAGCTGCTTGACAAGCATTTAAAATTCAGTTCAAATTTATATAGGGCTGCATCAGATGAAATCTGGAGAAAAAGGTGAAAAAAAATATTTAATCAACCTTTTTTTCCCCTGAGCCACACCAAAAGAAAAGCCAATAGATTTCTGTAAGACAGTGAGTGTTTCTGGAAGGTAGAAGCAGACTATATAAATCAAAGATGTCAACCAAAACTTTTCGCTAACAGTAATGAGAGCCCAGCTCTTTTTTTTTATTTTGACTTTATCTTTTATTATAACTAAGAAATACTATGTAACTATCAATTCTTCAACTCCATCAAAGACTCCAGAAGGACATAATGTTAAACAGAAACTACATTGTAAGTAACTTCAAAAACTCTAGAATTGACAGAGACATCTTGCTGCCCAGACATTCAGCCAAAGTTTTTCTGTATTGTTAGGGCATCCATCTTCAGCCTACTGGCACATAGTATCTGGCGAACATTTCCATGAAGCAGGAAATTTCAAAGACAGTTTCGCCTATATTGGCAGTTTGTCAGTCACTTTTTCTGTGTCCTGCAGAATGTCTAGCAGACTCTCTCATGAAACAGCAACCCTGAAGGACCATCTCACCTTTAGGCAAGTTCAGCAGTCATTTCTCTGTGAGTCCCACGTGTTCAGCTCGTCAAGCAGTCCAAGCAAGAGCAGTTTCTTGCCCAGTGGTTAGCAAACTCCATGAGGAACCTCTTCGGTGCCCATCTTCCACTTGAAGTAACTTGGTGCAGCCAGAATAAGATGTGTCTCACTGTCATAAAAAGTCCTAAGTTCTGAAGGTCTCTGAAAGATTTGAAGAATACCTATCTAACTAAATATATCTCTATGTTGCTTTAGAAAAGAGGTTCTTCTTTTGTTTCCATAGAGGATGAGAACCTGTAGAATCCTTCTAGACTAATGTGGTTTGATGGACCAAGACCCACTGAAAGGTTGCCATGAACACCCCAAAATATTACTTCACCCAATAGCAGCAAGAAGTAGTTTGGAGGTTCCCAAATATTGTTTATAAATGATTGTTTGCATTTAAAGGGGGATATGCTATAGAGATTTGCATTGGTATGGATCTTGCTTTATGGATACAAATTTAAAATTAATTTGGTTATATGTATATTTCTACTCTTGATTGAGGTATTGTGTTTATGCAGCTCATTTAAAAATGTAACATATAATTAAGAAATGTAGGTTAATAGATAATCATCTATAATAGTCAAACTTCTAGTCATGTTAGAGAGCCCAGCTCTTGCTGCCCAGCCCTGACTGCCCTTATGGCCGCCAGGATCCCCACAGGCTTCCAGGGAGAACTGATGATAAGGAATTGGGGTCTGAAGTGAGACCACCACCTTCTCGTGTTAAGCCATTGAGTAACAGCCTTCTGATGAGTCCCCTCCTTGCACCGGGGATCTGGCAGACACCATTCCATGGTATCCTAGCCCACTTTTCTTTTCGACTGTGTTAATTTCTCTTCCTCCTTTGGATTGCAAGATCACCTTTCTCATGCATAGTGAAACTTTGATAGCACCCTCTTCCCAAAACTAGGTCAGATGCTCTTGAAACAATTCCTCTTTCCTTGTACAAATAATTTTACAGAGTCTGCTTGACTCCTCAATGCAGAGGCTGACCCAGACAACCACAACTGTCCACTAAAACGATTATTCGTAGCTTGAATTAATTAGCCCAAGAGCAGACATTACACTCAAGTGACACAGGAGAAGTCTCCTTATTAAGGGCAAGATTTGGGGTTGTTGATAATGAAGTCACGTGAATGAAGCATATGAAAAGGAAGATTCATAAACTACTTCGAAGAGATTTAGCCAATTCAGTCCTTGCACTTTGCTGTCTCTTCCTTAGATCCTGTTAGACATTCCCATGCCATTCCTATGCATACCTTTCTTTGATAAAAGTATCTGGAGTCATCTATAATTCCTAGCCAAAATCTTAAAACAATTTTATATATAATTAATATATACAATTAATACTATATATATATATATAGTATTAATTCTGCTATTGTGATAAGATGCCATGGCCAAAAGCAACTTGCAGAGGAAAGGCTTGATTTCATCTTACAAATTTCAGGTTACACTCCATCACCAAGAAAAGTCAGGGCAAGAACTCAAGACTGGAATCTGGAGGCAGGAATTGATGTAGAGACCATAGAGGAATGCTGCTTACTAACTTGTTCCCTGTGACTTGCTCAACCTGCTTTCTTATATAACCCAGGACCACTTGTAGGGGGTACAAGGAAGCTGTACTGGCCCTGGTGAACTGGGCCCTCACACTTCAGTCACTGATCAAGTAAATGCTCTCATTTTTGCTTGCAGATAAACTGATGCAGGCATTTTCTCAGTTGAGGTTCTTCTTCCTGGATAACTCTAGCTATGTCAAGTTGATAAAAAACTAACCAGGACTGGTCTGGGAGGTCCTTCTGTCTATGTGTTGCTTTTATTGGTTAATGAATAAAGAAACATCTTTGGCCTATAGCAAGGCAGAATTTAGCTAGGTAGGGAAAACTAAACTGAATGCTGGGTGAAAGAAGATGAAGTCATGGAGAAGCCATGTAGCCCTGCTGGGGATAGATGCTGGAATTTTACCCTGTAAGCCACAGCCCCATGGTGATACACAGATGAATAAAAATGGGTTAAATTAAGATGTAAGAGTTAGTGAATAAGAAGCTAGAGCTAATGGGCCAAGCAATGATTTTATTAATACAGATTCTGTGTGATTATTTCTGTGCTGAGCAGCTGGGAACAAACAAGCGGCCTCTTATAACAAATTGGTGCCCAACGTGGTTGACTAAAATCCACTTAAAACCTGAGAGAGTTTGGGAAGAAATTCTAGGCAAATAAGCAAACAAACAAAAAACAGAGTTAAGCACAACTTAACACTATAGCTCCTTTAAGAAAGGTTTTTCTGATTCAGCAGTAGCAGAAAAAAAGCTGCACAGTTTTGAAACAGTGGCTTTCTGGGCTGTGCTACCAGAACAGAACTCTGGCTCTTTCAGGATCTAAACATTTAAATGGGCAGTGTGCTGTAAGTTACTTGGTGGCAGCATGGGCCAACCAGTTATTAGAGTTGAGATGGTGAGTGTGGCTCCCATCTGGCAGTCTTAGCCAGTGAATGGAATTCTGCCATGTCAGACTGGGCAGGGCAAGCAGGCAGGGCTACATTTGTCTTAGCAATGCCTCCACTTAGGTTTTTAAGAAGTGTTTAGCATTTTAAGAAGCACTCCTGGTCAGAAAAGGATTATAGATACACAATAAAGACAAATTCAGATGGAAAAGACCTCTAAATGGGTCACAGTATTGGATAAATGTACATAGGCTTGAGAGAGAGAGAGAGAGAGGAAAACAAATATAGAGAGTTATAAAAAGAAGTAAATGGTTTTCAAAAATAAAGTCTTTCAAGAGACAGAGTAAACTTGTAGGAAAAATAATAGGAGTAAAGAAAAAGAAGCCACGTAAAGATGGAATATACACAAAGAGTCTGGATTATGTATATTGTTGTGTTTTCTTTGAACTTTTTGACTGTGAAGGACCTAAGTACAGAGAGACATTTCATTGTACAGACTGATAGACTAAACCAACATATATACTCTATAGGTATCTTGACTTCAAAATTTGGGTCTATGGATAATTTGCTTTGAAAAAGAGGTTCTTCTTTTGTTTCCACAGAGTTTGAGAGGCTGTGGAATAGTTCCAGACTAATGTGGTTTGATGGACCAAGATTCCTCCGAAAGGTCACTATGAACACCCACAAAAATTCTTCACCCAACCAAAAGCAGGAAGCAGTTTGGAGGAAACTATGCCCAAATTCCCTAAGTAATTGTTTGTAAGTGTTTGTTTACATTTAAAGGGGGATATGCTATAGAGATGAATCATTTGCATTGGTATGAGTCTTGGTTTATTGATACAAATTTTAGGTCAATTTTGTTGTATGTATATTTCTGTTCTTGATTAAAGTATTGTGTTTGTACAGCTCATTTAAAAATTTAATGTATAATTAAGAAATATAGGTTAATAGATACTTATCTATAATAGTCAAGCTTGTGGTCATGTTAGTTAGGTTTTCTAGATATATGGAGATATATTTCATTTAGATAGGTATTCTTCAAATATTTCAGAGATCTTCAGAATATGGCACTTAAAATGTTTTAATAACGCAGGACTTTTCATGACAAATGAGACACATCTGCTCCTGGAAGCACCAATCTACTTCAAGATGAAGATGGGCACTGAAGAGGCTCCTAATGGAGTTTGCTAGCCATTTGGGCAAGAAACTGCTCTTGTCTGAACTTCTTGATGTTATGTTGTATGAACTGGACATGCAGGACCCACAGAGAAATGACTGCTGAACTTGCTTAAAGATGAGATGATCCTTTGGGATTCCTGCTTCATGAAAGAGTCTGCTAGATATTCTGCAGGACACAGAAAAAAGTGACTGACAAACTGCCAATATATGTGGAACTGTCTTTGAAATTTTCTGCTTCATGGAAAAGTCTACTAGATACTATGGACCTGTAGGCTGAAGATAGATGCCCCCACAGTACAGAAGAACTTTGGGTGACTGTCCAGGCAGCAAGATGTCTCTGTCAACTCTAGAGTTTTGGAAGTTGCTTATAATGCACTTCCTGTTTACTTAGGTAATAGTATATCCTTCTGAAGTCTTTGACAGTGTTGAAGAATATATAGTTATAATTATAGTTTTCCTTAGTTATGATAGAAGATAAAGTAGATATAAATTTTGTAACTAATTCTTGCTTGGTCTCTCTTTTGTTATATGTAATTTTACTATGTTTAAGTTAAAACCTTCCTTTTTTATTTAAACAGAAAAGGGGAAATGGTGTGGGAGGTCCTGCTGTGTATGTATTGCTTTTATTGGTTAATGGATAAGGAAACTGTTTTGGCCTATAGCAAGGCAGAACTTAGTTAGGCAAGGTAAAACTAAACTGAATGCTGGGAGAAAGAAGGCAAAGTCAGGAAGAAGCCATGTAGCCCTGCTGGGGACAGACACCGGAATTTTACCCAGTAAGCCACAGCCTTGTGGTGATACACAGATTAATAGAAATGGGTTAAATTAAGATGTAAGAGTTATCCAATAAGAATCTAGAGCTAATAGGCCAAGCAGTGATTTAATTAATATGGATTCTGTTTGATTATTTCGGGGCTGAGCAGCTAGGAACAAACAAGCGGCTTCTTACAACACAGGACAAGTTGTGACTGACCCCAGAAGCAATGAAAGGGCAGCCAGAATGTTCTCTGGCCTCTGATGGTTCCAATATGTGGTGGCCAGAGCAGCCATGACAGCCACATGCAGCAAGTGTGTTGGAGTAGGGGGAAGAGAAAAATGCCATTTCCTTCCTGGACCAATCCCATACACTAGAAAAATGAAAGAAATGGCCAGTGGTTTAAAATTTTGGCATCCAAATTGGTTCTAAAGCTGCAGAGCTCCCAAGAAGACCCTTATTTGCCAGTCTTAGTTCTCCATGCTTGGCATCACAAGGGTTATGATACTCTTCTACCTACAAGCTGAGTGTTTTAGTAAAAAAACAGGCTCCCTCAGAACATAGATTTTTAATTTGTCAATATCTGTATTTATTCGTAACTTTATATTTTTGGTAGAAAGTGAACTTGCTAGATAACTTGGTTTGCTGTGAGAAATTTGAGTTTAAGAATGGGGCTTTGCCATTCTGAACATAAGCTATCTGTTTTTTAATTGTCTTGAAAGGTGCAGTAACTTTGCCTTCAAATATGTCTCAATAAGAGCCCAATTTTGGATGCAAGCCATTTCTGGACTAAGGAATGATATCCAACTAAGAGTCAAGGACAAAAGCCCAAGTTCCCAGCAGTCCCAGGCCAGCGAGCCTCAGGCCTGGTGACTCATCTCATTCTTCTTGGGGAAGGTTTCAGTTCTGTGAGTCTGAGCTTGCCCAGTCCTGTCAGGAAACCGCTCTGCCAAGGTACAGGTGTCTGTGTAGAGGTGAGGTATTTTTGTTTAGTTTTTGTGGGCCCAAAGCCACTAAGTCTGTTTTGTAATGATTTTATTCAAGATTTCCCTTCATAAAGACAGTCATATCTTTAATTTTCTGAGCAGCTCTTTAATCTAGTTATCTGGAGAGAAATTTCTCAGCCTACTGGTTAATCTCTTTTAGGCTCTAACTGGGCTGGCTTGTACTCCATTGTCCTGTTCATCAGGGTGTGACCAGTTCCTCAGCCTCTTGATGCTCCACGTTCCCACTCTACAGAGATGGCGATAACAAAAATTTGATGAAAAACTGACAGCAAGAGCACAGTGAGCAATCGATATTTCATCACTACCCCATCTTTAACACCATCATATAGTATAGTTGCATAGTGTAAATTCAGATTTCTTGCTACTGCAGATTTTCGTCATTGCTGTACACACATACAGTGTTCGCACTGACATGGTACATGTTCCCTGCACCTGCTTTTGCTCAAGGATGGTCATGAGAATGCTCTGGAAGCAACACCATTTCAATGTCCAAGCCTCAGTTATGAAAGAATGCCCAGCTCCCCCTTGTCTGCTGAAACCTTACACTCCTGTGTGCAGAGCACAGAGATGGCCACGCTGGTCAGGTCACTCAAACTCTCTGGGTGACAGTCCCAGAAAAGTTTATTTGGGAAGTGAACCTTAAAACTCTCCCTCTGCCCTTCTTTGCTTGAACTAACGACTGGCTAAGACATTCCTTGGCCGTTAGTGTCTTCTCTGTTAGTTTCCAGTAATTTCTGGATCTCTGTCTACACTACTGATCTCAGCAATTGTGAGATACATGAAAGGATGTATTGTTTTACCACTAAATTTGAAGAATTTTCTGTAGAACTATGAAGAACATTTGGAAACTAATGAATGTGGGACAATAATGAGATTAAGGGGAAATTTTCAGCATATCAGAGCATCAGAACAAATCTTTATCTGTGTGCACACTTCTCAATCCATGTGCATTTGGTAGTAACTGCAGCTTATTTTCTGTCTGTGCTAAATGGTCTGTGTTAATATGAAAGCCCTGAAGCACACAGAGTCACATGACCTGAGAGGCCTCTAGGGGAAGCGCACCAGCTCCTGCAGTCAGATTTCTCTAACTTCTGTGCTCCAGAGAACTGAGTGGAAATAAAAGAACTTGGTTTAAACAGACTCTTATCACACTCAATCACTCAGTCTTATCAGACCAACAATAAAGAGAAATTCCTGAAATCAGAGAGCTACAAGAGTCCTAGCAAATATAGTTGCCTGTTCATTAATAGTCTGACTTCCAAATGTAAACACACAGACCTTCCTGCAATGAAAGTTAGAAGACAAACAATGGCCATTGAGTAACACATGAAGAAACAGAGGCAGAATAAAATACAGTACGCTCACCATGATGGAAGACTGCGTGCCTGTTACCCAGCAGTGAGAATTCTCTACTGTCTCGTCCTTTCTTTCAATGTAGTATTAAACGTGAGGATGGAGAGCAGAGCACCTAATGGTTTACCCTTGGCAAATACTGTTCACAGAAAAGCTCTATATTAGCTGGGTATTTGGCTCCTTACAGGCACACTCTCTCAAGCTGAGGTTGACTCACTATGGTATCCTGGTTGTTGTCATGGTCACATGGTCTTTGTGGAACAGCCTTCTGACATTGCCCTTAGGGTGCTTGCTATCATTATACTAAAGATTCAAATGACTGTCTCAGAGCTGTGTTCTTGGGGAAAAAATTATTTGCTAATGAGCTTTCTTTAATTAGGCTACAAAGGCCATGGACTGTATTAGTTTTCCTTTGTGTGCAGCTGTGGTCAGTGCATGCAATAAGAACACTGGAATGTTCTAGCACCAACAGGAGACTTGGCATCTCAAGGTGCAGTTCTCCTTGGGTGAGGGTGGCTCCTGCAGCAGACTTGGGAAGATTAGATCAGGCTCTACGGTAGGAACATTTTCATGGGAGAATTTTCTTTTTCATTCTCTACTTTTCCCCATTTTAGTGCTAAGAAATCTTTACTAAGATGTCAGGTAAAGCACAGACAGGCCAGTGCTTTTCCCATACCGGCCAAAGACATTTCATATCTGACATGCAAATGTCTAGCAACACACTCCCTTTACTTTTAGTCATAATTCCAAGGTGCCGATAATTTGTGCCAACATTTTAAAAAATGAATTAGCTTCCTATTTACCTTGAGCAAGGACAAAGCAAGAAACTACAAATGAACAGTCAACAATTTATCAGACTACAATTTTTTTTAAAAATGTACAAAATTATTTATCCACTGAACTACTAACAGAAGCCGAGTGGTGCAGAGGGAAAGCCAAGTGTTCCCTCGCAGAAGCTCATTTTCCTTGTTCTCTTGTTTTCGTTCTGTACCAAATGATTGCAAATCCAGCTCCTCACATCTTAGCCACTCAGCCGGGCCTCTTCAAGCATACCACGCAGAAGGTTTTAATTTATGAGGTCTCATCTATATTTCTTGGCTGGAGCCTCACAAAAGACTACATTGTAAATCCAGTAGAAATGCCTGAAGGTCGTGGGGGAAGTTTTGTCATTTAGTACACACAATTTCCAATTGTACAGTGACAACAGAACTAATTGGGGAAGAGGTGGGCCATAGGGACTTCAAAGTTGGTCCTTTTCAAGATGGAGACGTACACTCGGCAAAAATCTCACTTGATAGCATCCTCTTTGAATGCCAAGAAAATTGGAAGTAACTAAGGATTTACTTTGTTGGTGAAAATTCAGGGTTATTTTGTCCTTTACTACTTCCTATTTCTATCTTAAAATGTCTTATGATACTTGTGATTCACACTTAGGCCTAATGGACAAACTCAGCTAAACTGATTCTATCTTACCGTATTTAAAATGTAAATGCTAATAAATTACAGCTCACTTAGATGATAAGTTGGTTTAAGAGCTTACTATGAATCAGCTATAAGTACTCTATGAGGTGAAAGTTATGACAATCTCTTTTGTTATGTCTTGCTTTTATTAATGGGTGTCAGTGTGATATTTCAATGCATATAGTGTGTACTGACTGCTTGAATCCAGACATCTTTTCATGCCTTCCCCCTCACTTCCTAACCTCAATAATCCCTATTCTACATTTAGGTAAAGTGCATTTGTTTGTTTGTTTAGTTAGTGAATTTTAACTTCCACATATAAGAAGAAGCATACTCTTTTGCTAAGTTGTTTAAGGGAAAACTGTGAGTGTGTTTGTGTCTAAAGAAAGGACTTTTCCAAGAGAGTTGTAAACTGAAGTTCTGAGCATGAGTGGATGCAAGAAACATCTCCTCAATGCTAAAAATATTTGTGTAAAGATGAAAACAAAATAGACAGTTGTGTTTTAGAAATGCTGCAAAAGTATACAGATGTTTTGGGGGTTGAGGAGATGGACCAGTTAGTAAAGGCTTGCCATGCAAACATGATGTCTATAGTTTAGACCCTTGATACCACACGCATGCACACACACACGCACACACACACACACACACACACACACACACACACACACACACACACACACATGGCTTAGTGGCATGTGTCTGTAATAGACATGTTTCTGTAATGCTGACATGGCGTTCTCTGGAGCTCTCTATCCATCCAGTCCAGATGAATCATTTTGCTCTGGGTGGAGTAGGATGCCTTAAAAAGGTAAGGGGGTAGTGATGAAGGAGGTTAGCCAGCATCTACATCTGGCCTCCACCTGTGTGTGCACAAGGGTACTCACATGTACACATGCACAACACTTTGAAAACACTCACTCTCAGAGAACAGATATGTTTTAGTAGATAATTATTAGCTTATGTAGCTGGGTGTGATGGCACATGCCTGTTATCCCAATACTTAGAAGACTGAAACAGGTGGATCGTAAGTTTCAGATCAACCTGGGTTATAAAGAAAATCTCAAAAGAAAACAACAACAAAAGGTAAAGGAGGATTATGCCGAACTTTCTGGGGTTGGCAATCAATAAGAAAAGATGGAAATCTTAGTGAAAGGTTAAGTACACTAAACCTAGTCTATCTCTTGAAGGACAGCAGAAGGGATTCCTCTTTGCTGCTGCCCCAAAGAGAGGAGAATATACAGTGAGCCCCTTTACCACTGTTGACCCCTTAAACAATCAGCATGTTTATCTGGGGCTCCAAAGCGCCATGGAGCAAGTTTTGTCTTTCTTCTGACACACCTGCAGGGTCCAGAAGGAAGAGTCCAAGTACTGTGATACAGCTTCACAATACATAGACCATTCCAGCTTTACTCAGACTGCATTCTGGAGAGCATTGATGCAAGCAGAACATTAATATGATCTCTCTCTCTCTCTCTCTCTCTCTCTCTCTCTCTCTCTCTCTTTCTCTCTCTCTCTCTCTCTCTGTATGTGTGTGTGTGTGTGTAAAACACTGGATAGGACAAAGGTTAAAGTGAAATTTATTTATTTTATATAGTTTAAAGAAGAACTTTAGCACTTCTCATAGACTTTAGACTATCATAAATTTCCAATATGAACATAGAGTATTTTTTTTTACAAATTTCTTTGAACAAACTTATTTTACAGAACACCCCTAGGGAAGATCATGTATTGCACAGAAGACAATTTGGAAAATCTGGTCTAACTCAACAGCGAATCTTAGTGTTTCGCCTATACCAGTATCCTGATACAGGAAGCTACATTAAAGTTCAGGGGACCACCATGAACCTCACCTAGAAACTGTGTTTTCTTCTGTGGTTTTTTGGGAGTGGGTGTGCTCCCAGATTGCACTCGGTGGTAAACTATGGAACTGGTCAGACTCAAGGCCTACCTTGATATGTACTGTCACTGAGAATTTAGTATTGTTTAGTACTAAGAGACTTAGATTCACCTGCTAATGGGGGGCTAATAATCAAAATCCATAACAAAATACATTTCAAACAACATAATGCCGGTGAATCAATGTCAAGAAAGTATCCAAGGTATAGTCTCAAAAGAACATAGTCTTAATCCATTATATAATTTCTGTTATTCAACAGAGGCTATCTAAGCGTGTCATCTGAAAGCAACAACAAACCAAATTCCTTACAAGTGAGTCCCTCTGGCTGCACCTGAAGCGTCTATCTAACTGCTTGAGTGCTTATAGGAAACCGTGCAACTGAAACTGGATCGCTATTCCTAGTAACTCACCATCCACATTCAACTGGTGTAAGCAGTTTGCGAATCTTCATACTTTCTAAGAAAGATCCACTCAAAGAAGATCTTTGAAATAAGAAAAAAATATAGCCGATTCTGATGGCTGCCTACGCAATACTAAGAAGAAGTAAGGTCATGTTTATTAGTTTATATGGGAGTAATTGAAATGTTTGATTACCAAGTCCATAACAGTTCAAACTAATTTAGTAATTTTTAATCTGTGAATCTCAAAACTTTCCACATCCCCAGAAAATAGTGTTTTAAATACAGCACTCAAATTTCTCTTCTATTTTTTTTTCCTTTTCTCCACTGCCTGCATCACCATCTCAATGGACTTCCCCTCTGATATGAATTGGTACTGGTGGCCATGGTGCACCATGCACTGATTGCTTGCTTTTTAAAACTTATTTTTATTTTTTTTTAAACTTCAGTAGCAACTTCTGTGTTACAAGTGCTTAATATGTAAAATGTTGTATTGGCACAACAAATAAACACGACATCTACTTTAAAGAATTTAACGCTGAGAGGCAGCTCTTAGAAAATGATCTCTTTTCAAATTTTGCATAGTCTTTTCTATGTGATCTCTTTAAAGAAAGAATCTGCTAAAAAACTGACTTTAAAAACAATACCAAAAATGATAGTTACTTGAAAGACTACGGAAACTGATGAAATCCAAGTCAGATCATCCATTAACCTGAGCTGACACATCCCTTAAATCTGGACATAGTGTTCTTAATTGTAAACTGGAGAAAAACTTAGTTCCTAGGTGATATCTTTGGTCGGATGGCAGCTTCGGGGTTCATGACATGATAAGAATGACCTGTGTTCCTGCAGGTGAAAACCCCGACTGCCCTTCTCAGCCTCCTTCCTAATCTCATCGCTAGGTGGGAGATGAAAGTTCCGGAATTTCATTAGAGCAACTTTGAAAACAGTGCTGTTTCCTATTCTGTGAAACAACCAAGCCCTCTGCACTATTCTGTGCTCTGCCCTATTTCTTTGAAGAGAAAGCGAGACTGTGGGGTGATAGTGGTGGTAAAGGCTTAATTTATATGATGCTTCTCAGTAGCTAATACATTTTAATAACTTCACGTCTCACCTAGCACCATCAGCTCAATAATTTTGAGGATGAAACTCAAGACAGGTGCATCTTTATAACAGATGTCTAAGAGGAGGGAGAGGACTCAGTAAAGATGCTAAGCCTGGGGTACTGTTAGGAGAGATGGGTAGGCAGCATAGCGGAAGGTTAGGGAGCCAGTACCTGGGAGCCTGTGGACCAGGAAGCTATAGGAAGATAAAATGAGCAATGAACATGAGTGTTCAGAAGAGGACGCTTCTGCCCACCTCATTTTCACTATCAAAATGTGACACGAGTTACGTTCAACACTTCTGTCCCCAAATACCTGTGACCTGACTATGTATTTAGTACCTGTTGCTCTTTAGAAAATGCTAGTAATTTAAAGAAATTCTTTTTTCTCTTCAAAAATACTTTACATTACGCCAGGCATAGTGGTGTGTACCTGTGGTCAAGCTACCCAGAAGTCTGAGGCAGGGGGATAGTTTTACACGAGCTTCCATGCAAAGACTCAAAATAAACTTTAACGTGAACATTACGGTTCTATGAACATTTAAAAAATAATGATACTATATCTATGAGACCAATAGATGCCACTCTGATTTCATAGGTAAAAGTATGACTGCAGGTTTCCTCAGACACCAACATGGTGACAAACTTTGCAGTGCTCGTGAGTGTGTAGACAAGTCCCATCTTGAGCGGTGATCTGTATGTATAGAGGAATGTTGATGTTTCTCCATGACAGCTTGAGCCCTGTTCCCTGTTTCAGTCATCCTGGAACCACTTCCTGTTTCTGTGGCGGGAAAGCCACCTGCAATAGCTCCCTATTGTTTGAACAGTTTGACTCCTGCTATTTTGCATGAGTTAAAGAGCCCTTTCTTTCCCTTCGTGCCCAGGGCGTGCACACTCTCTGATCCTGCCCTTCAGAAACTTAAGCAGTTCTAAGCATCTGTCTTTTGCATTTGACATCTGTCTCTCCGTAGGCCCCTCCCACTCCTTGTGGCCTGTGTTAGTTGCCATTTGTTTCCCTTGTGCCCTTTTGATCGCGGGTGAACATTGTCATCAATGGTTGACATTCCTGTGTCCACTGTCCTGTGCCCTCCTTTAAGGATGCGCCAGGGCTTCGTCTGTGTCCCCTACCTCCGGTGACAGTGCCCATTGTATAATGGATGTCTGGTAAGTACCTACTGGACGAATGAATATATAAACCATAGAAAGATAGAAAATAATCGGCAAACAGTCTCTCCAGATAAGGCTAATCAAAGAGAGAAAATCTCAATAGAATTAGTAGAATGCAATGGCACTTTATTGATAAATCTGAGCCACGTAAATTCTTTAAAATAATCAAGAAAAATAACTTGTGTGTATCTACTGAGACAGATTCTCTCTCTCTCTCTCTCTCTCTCTCTCTCTCTCTCTCTCTCTCTCTCTCTCTCTCTCTCTCTCTCTCTCGTTTAGGGAGCCTGGTTGGCCCTTTGCTTTCAGACTCGATTTGGTTGTGTTTTGTATTCAAACGAATACCTTCAGCTGTGAGCACCTCAGCTGGGGGACTTAAATACCGGACTCAGCAATGTCCCGAGTTCAAAAGGGCCCCCCCCAAGGGTCCGGGATTGCTCCTCCGTCTGGGTGTACACTGAGTCTGACGCTGGGGCACCCAAGGCTTCGGTTCTCAACGCTTTCCTCTAACATTTAATGGGTAGCTAGCTCTCCTTTGCTTGTTTCTGATCCCATTAAAAAGGAAGGGTAAAGTGTGACTGCCCGAAATGCACTGCTAATAGAAGGCTCATCTGAGCTCACATTTTACATCCCACCAAACTTTGATTCTGTTGTTTTCTTTCGACAGTGATCCAGGGAAATGGCGCGTCCAAAAGCCCGCCGAGCCCAGCCTGCGAGCTCCACGGTTTATTGGAGTCATATTTTAAACAAAATCTCGACAGGCTTAGACTCAAAGGAAACCCGATTCTCAAGTCAGGGGCATACATTCAGAACCAGCGCTCAAAGTAGCTGTTTGTGACTAGAGTCAAGGGTAGGATTTTTAAAACATGAAAGTAGATTTAAAAAAAAAAAAAAGCAAAGCAGAGCTAAATCCCGCGGCCCGCCGACTCCTATTCATTATCTCCAGCAGCATATGGGACCATTCTCTTACTTGTCCTCGCTCTTTCTTCCTCACAAGCAAAAGCAACCAAGCCTGTCCCGCTTCACAGCTACTCTTTGTGCCTGAGCGGTGCCTCTGCCACCACCACCAGCAGCACCACCACCACTTCCTCCTCCTCCCGCCTGCAGCCGGTTCCAGCCGAGGCTGGGAGGGAAAGGGCTCCCTTTACGCTCGGAAGCGGGTGCCGCGATTGGGCGACGGTCCCTGAGCCTCTAGCTCCGTGTCGGTTTCAAGGCTCCTCCCTCTCGGTGAAAGACAGACTGCGGGGCGCCTGGAAACCGGTTGGAGGGCGCGCGAGGGAGAGGAGAGGCAGCGAGTTGAGGGATTGACACAAATGGTCAGGCGGCGGCCGAGGAGGAGGAGGCGGAGGCGCAGGGGGGACCCGAGGCGGTGGAGAGGCTGCCGAGAGTTGCCCTCTCCTCTCCCAGGCTGCGGCCACTAGCGCGGCGCCGCGGGCCGGGAAGGAGGGACGCGACCCCGGATCGCCGGGACCACTCGCGTTCTCCCTGCCGCCCGCGCTTCATGAACCGCAAGTTTCTGCGGCGGCGGCGGCGGCTGCGGGACTCCGAGCAGGATCTGGGCGAGCGGGTGGAGCGCGACCGCAGCCCGACGGAGAGCACAAGCGGGGACCAGCTCTCCCCGAAGACAGTGGGAGCCGCCACCCGCCGCGCCGCTGCCTGCCCCAGCCGACCGGCGCCGAGGAGGGAGCCGAAAAAGTATGGCTGAGGAGGCGGCGCCTAGCGAGTCCCCGGCCTCGGGCCGGCCGAGCTGGGAACTTTGTGCCGGGGCTCTCCGGGACCAGCGGGAGGCGGTGGGGCGCGGGGACACTACCAGCCACCGCCGTCCCTGGCCTGACCCCCGGCGCTGGGCGAGCGGGCTGCTGCTGCTGCTTTGGCTGCTGGAGGCTCCGCTGCTGTTGGGGGTCCGAGCGCAGGCGGCGGGCCAGGTACCCGGGCCGGGCCAGCAAGCCCCGCCGCCGCCCCAGCAGCAGCAGGGCGGGCAGCAGTACAACGGCGAACGGGGCATCTCCATCCCAGACCACGGCTACTGCCAACCCATATCCATTCCGCTCTGCACGGACATCGCCTACAATCAAACCATCATGCCCAACCTGCTGGGCCACACGAACCAGGAGGACGCGGGCCTGGAGGTGCATCAGTTCTACCCATTGGTGAAGGTGCAATGTTCCGCCGAGCTCAAGTTCTTCCTGTGCTCCATGTATGCGCCGGTGTGCACCGTGCTGGAGCAAGCGCTGCCGCCCTGCCGCTCCCTATGCGAGCGCGCGCGCCAGGGCTGCGAGGCACTCATGAACAAGTTCGGCTTCCAGTGGCCAGACACACTCAAGTGTGAGAAGTTCCCGGTGCACGGCGCAGGAGAGCTGTGCGTGGGCCAGAACACGTCCGACAAAGGTACCCCGACTCCCTCCTTGCTGCCGGAGTTCTGGACCAGCAATCCGCAACACGGCGGCGGTGGTTACCGAGGCGGCTACCCGGGGGGCGCCGGCACGGTGGAGCGGGGCAAGTTCTCCTGCCCGCGCGCCCTCAGGGTACCCTCCTACCTCAACTATCACTTTCTGGGGGAGAAAGACTGTGGCGCACCCTGCGAACCCACCAAGGTCTATGGGCTCATGTACTTCGGGCCAGAGGAGCTGCGCTTCTCGCGCACCTGGATTGGTATCTGGTCGGTGCTGTGCTGTGCCTCCACGCTCTTCACGGTGCTCACGTACCTAGTGGACATGCGGCGCTTCAGCTACCCGGAACGGCCCATCATTTTCTTGTCCGGCTGTTACACAGCGGTGGCCGTGGCCTACATCGCTGGCTTTCTGCTGGAGGACCGAGTGGTGTGTAACGACAAGTTTGCCGAGGACGGGGCGCGCACGGTCGCGCAGGGCACTAAGAAGGAGGGCTGCACCATCCTCTTTATGATGCTATACTTCTTCAGCATGGCCAGCTCCATCTGGTGGGTGATCCTGTCCCTCACCTGGTTTCTGGCAGCCGGCATGAAGTGGGGCCACGAAGCCATCGAGGCCAACTCGCAGTATTTTCACCTAGCCGCCTGGGCTGTACCAGCCATCAAAACTATAACCATCCTGGCGTTGGGCCAGGTGGACGGCGATGTACTGAGCGGAGTGTGTTTTGTAGGGCTTAACAACGTGGACGCACTGCGTGGCTTTGTGCTGGCGCCGCTCTTCGTATACCTGTTCATTGGCACATCTTTCCTGCTGGCTGGTTTCGTGTCACTCTTCCGCATCCGCACCATCATGAAGCATGACGGCACCAAGACTGAGAAGCTGGAGAAGCTCATGGTGCGTATTGGAGTCTTCAGCGTGCTCTACACGGTGCCGGCCACCATCGTCATCGCCTGCTACTTCTACGAGCAGGCCTTCCGGGACCAGTGGGAGCGCAGCTGGGTGGCCCAGAGCTGCAAGAGTTATGCCATCCCCTGCCCTCACCTCCAGGGGGGTGGAGGCGTCCCACCACACCCGCCCATGAGCCCCGACTTTACAGTCTTCATGATCAAGTATCTCATGACGCTGATCGTGGGCATCACATCTGGCTTCTGGATCTGGTCCGGCAAGACACTGAACTCGTGGAGGAAGTTCTACACGAGGCTGACCAACAGCAAACAGGGGGAGACTACCGTCTGAGACCTGAACTATGCCTTCTTCCCCAGTTCTTGGTCGGATCCAGCCCTCACCTGAAAGCTGGCCCCAAGGAATTCCTGCTAAGCCTGGCCACTCCAGGCTTCCTCGCTAGACACTCAACTTTTGCAGGCTCCTTCCGACAAACAGAGCTCCTGCAAAAACTTTCATCCCTGGGGTAAAGAAGAGAGGGCCCAACTGCCAGAGGGGTGTGTGTGTGTGTGTGTGTGTGGACTGATCTCTCTAGTCCTAGCTCTGATACTGGGACTGTATGCATTTATGATTGTAAATAGCCTGTGTAAGATTTTTGTAAGTATATTTGTATTTAAAGACTACCGAACACGCGATTTTCTTTTCTTTATAAAAATGTTTAATTATTTAGGGAGGTTTAAGTATTTGAAGCTTTTCTCACTTGCCTTTGTCTGAAGACTGCAGAGGAGATACAACGGAGCACATTTGCTGAGTGCCCTGCCCTTGTGTCCACCGCAGTTGTGGGAGCGTGGGCCTGGCTCTCTATGGCACTGAGGGCTGTGACAGGGGTGCCTCTCTAGGGTCATTTTTCCATCGCTGCTTCCTTCGGCTTCTCTCTCCCCCTCCTTGGTTGCGGTAGAAACTCAAGGTGCAGAACTTCACAAAGTTTCCCCATCCGGAGGCGGATCCCGCCCATTCTAGCTCCTCCCCCTTTTAGAGGCAGCGTGGAGCTTTGCCCCTGTGACTTCGCAAGCTGAGTTTTGAGAGCCACCTTCCAGTTTCATAGAGGCCCACCGGGTGGTCACTGCCTGTTGACCCAGCCTCCCTCTTCCCTGGTGTCCCTCGCCTGGATGTTCCCTCCTCCCACCTAAATTGGTCAGAGAGTAAGTGTGGTAACTAATGCCTAACTTTGGAAAGTCTGACTTTTTATGGGTGAGCTCATTTTCCTCTTTAGTGTAAGAACCTGCTATGGGTTTGGCCATCATTATGGAAAGACGTGGCTAGAGATTGTGGAAGAGCAGCAAGCTTTGTGTGGGTTGGAAGAAACTGAGGAGGGAGATTATAAAATATTAGTTCTAATTGCATTTTGATGGTTGATAACCTGCTCCCGCCCCTCCCCCACCCAGTTCCATGAGGCTGCCTGCTTTTAGATTTTATCCTTCTATGAAATGGAGACTTTGAGGTTGCCTGGAAAGCCTGGTGAGGAGTTGATCTTTGCCTTCCTTAACAGGATAGCAGAGCATACACAGATTATGAAAATTTAGGGAGATCTCAGTGGAGTGGACTTCCTCAAAATGAAATGCTGTTTTCTGGTTTTAATCAAATTGTAATAGACTTGTGTCAACTGTACAACCGAGAAGTTGTACAGAATCAACATATTATGATTCCTCAGCCACTCATTCTGAGGGAGGAGCCATCCACAGCCCTGGGAATAGCCTGGTATGCTTCCGAAGACAGAGGAGGTGGATGAGAGAAACAAACACAATGTGGGCATGCATGCTGAATCGGAAGTGTGTACATTCCTACTGCATCCTACCCACCACGTGTGCTCCTGTGTGGATTTACAGCAGTATGTAAAATATAAATCTCTCAAAGCCATTTAGAACATTCACTTTAGTTCTCTCTGAAGAGGAGAAAAGCAATCCTCCTGATTGTAGTGTTTAAACTTTAAGAGTTTATCAAAAACGCTGGCACGTAGGACCTAAATTTATCTGTCGTTCCCTAAACTGACGTTGGTTTTTGAATTTGGTATGCATTTATTCTGTCCATTTATCACAAAACCATTTATATTTATAGAGGAATAGAAGTTTATATATATAAAATGCCATATTTTTAATTTCGCAAATAAAAAAATGCAAGTTTTGTACGAAATCACATTGTTTTGTGCTTGACAATAACAGATCATCCTGAAGCATCTTCTCAGTTTATAATCCAGCCTCACATCCAGCCCCACAATGTCACAAACTCAAGAATTGGAGAGAAAGTCTAATCCAGAGAATGCCCAGCCTGCCTGCCTTCTGAGTGGCATCCATGAAGTCCCATGTAAAGACTGCTGTCTTGACAGCAGAGAACAGAAGGCTTCAATGTTGTTTGGAATAATAATAATATCAAACGATACTATTATTAAAAGGTAACTCTCACTTTTAACATTGAAGTTTTTTTTTCTTTCAAGGGAAACATTTCCATGACTTTTGTTATGGAGGTTTATCATTCAGTCCTCACCTCTGTGATGCTCCATGAGGGATTGTCTTGTCTTCCCATTACCTTGCACATTCCAAACACCAAAAACAGGCAATCTGTAAGTGGTCACCACTCGGTTCCTAAGCATCTTAGGAGAGCAGTAGACTGCGGAAGTCTGGTGTTTCGTTTGTTTGTTTTTTTACTTCTGAAGATTCCATTTTCATATTGTTCAAAGAGCCTTTCTTTTTCCCCTGAGGAATTTCCCAGTTGACCTACTCTTCCTCAGAATTTATATGTATATGTGTGCATGTATCTGTACACATGCATATGACTATATATATGTATATATATACATAATTAAATTTTAAAATAGAAATACACACTTTACATTTTATTATGGAAATAATATGAGAAAGGAATGCTATTGGAAAACTTCAAATATCTGGAGATTAAAAATACCTTTATTATATTTTCCATTACTTTTTAAGATAAAAGAACAAAAGGCTAAAGAGAAGACCATTAATACAAAGAGTGGTCTTCAGGCTGTCAGGGAATTGTGTTATATGTCTTAATTCATTTTAAGACACTTAAATTTTAATTTAATGGAAAACATATCATTTTAAGTATCAAGAAGCAATATTTTTATTTTTTGTTACATTAATAGAAAAGGTAATATTTGAGAACCTTTTATACATAGATACACATGAAAAACAGTAATTCTGTAGCCAAATTAGAACATGTCTCATTAGGTAATTATGTAACATTTGGGAGAAAATTTCAAGACAATTCATTAGTTTTTGTCGCAGGAATAAAAGTCAAAACCAGTGTTACTGTGGATGTCTTTAAAAAGATGCAGATGTGAATTTGACATTTATATTCTGCATTTGAACATTTCAAATAGTATTTTAGCTCATTGTCAGGCTTATTTTTCAGAGAGCAATTTATTTTAAGGTATGTGAGATACATAAAACCAGGGGGATTTTTGTCTGATTTGGCTGACTTTGCTTCATTCAGTATCGATGACAAAATAGAACTTACCTAGAAAACCATAAAGATACTGATGATCTGATCCCATTAGGATGCTGTTTCCATGACAAACCCTGTTTTCAAATGGTTTGATTTGCCTGGATACACACAAACACACGCACGCACGCACGCAAACACACACACACACACACACACACACACACACACAAAATCTGCTAGATTTCTATTAGAGTCAGTTTCCCCCCCCCTCACAGTATACTTAATTTAGCTTTTACAGTAAATGTGATTATAACATGAAAACCTTCAGATGCTCCTAATTTTTTCTTCATGTAAATTTTATGTTGGTGAGAATAATTTATTTAGGAGACAAAGAATTGTATTTTTCATCTCAGAGGCAAGCATATGCAAAAGAACCAGAGGGGATATTTCAGCTGTTCTGCAGTGGTCTCTTGTTAACCTGAGTTTAGAGTCCTGGTCCTTTTGTCTCCACCGTGAGCACTGAAGCCTTCTGTGCTTCATACATGATTTTTAAAGACCCAGTGTTTAACTAGGAAAAGAGACCACGAGGGTGGTATGACATTGAATACCCTTGATATATTTCAGATGATGATTTTTTATATAACTGGAGTCCATGAAATTAAAAACAAAACATGGTCACTGCATATGTCTATATGTGGACACTATTAATATTGTCATGATATCTTTGAAAACACACCAATCTCAATGTTTTGCAGGGTTGGTCTGTGGGAGCACAAATAAGGCATGGGCTGTATGGGAATTGACCCATGGGTAACTTAAAAGAAATTGTAATGTAGGTAACATTCAAAACCTTTGTGTTGAGGTCTTTACATTTGCTATAATGTCTTAGAAGAAACTTGCCAAACAGGTGTCAGTAATCTCTAAAAGGGGGAAACACTATTTGAGTTTCCTCACGGCTCAAAATTCCCTTTAAAATTTAAGATTGAGGGGAATGAGAATTTCTGTGCACACAGACCACACTTTTTAAATAGACATGCCAACCTGTAGCAAATATTGTGAGGAAGCAGTTATTTTTTAGGACCTGGCAATTAAAGCATAATCTCTACACTAATTTTCCTTGAATTTTATTATGGTGGAAAGTGTCCTTCAAGCCATTGTGGAATGAAGTTACTTTGTAATAATTTTGTCTATAGATTAACATGGAAATTTAATAACAGGTAAAAATGAAGGATTTCTCACAGAAATCGTTCATGCGATATGTTCAGTAAACTTGAGTATAATCTGTAAACATATGAACATATGATATTTTGTACATTAAAATTATTTTAGATTCTAAAGTTCCTTAAAAAATAAGGTGCCACTTCCAATAGAAATTAATTTTTTAAGATGTTCATATTCTAGAGATACAGTTGGAGGATAGAACTCATGTAATACTGAATTTTCTTCAGTTAATATTGGAATATTAATTTGAAAGGAATATGGAATATTCAAATAGAATTTACATACTTTACACACACTTTTTTAAAAGGTGAAATTGACACTTGACAACAATTTTTAAGTTTTAACATTTATAATGTGCACATTTTATATAATGATCCCAAGAAATTTCATACACAGTGTAGACTTCCCAAACATGTTGGCAATGCAGCGATTAACATCAAAAGAGCTGCTGGTGCTGCTTTGAGATAGTTCTTTGTGGCCTGGATCCTTTTCTTTCCTTTAAAGAAACACAAGCCGAGTATCCCTCTATTTTGTAGATATTTCCATTTCAGATCTCAGTACCTGTTTGAATTAAATTTGCAGGGAACTAACTGCAGCATCCCCTGTAGACAAAGGGTGGCCTTTATTGCTTTTCAAGGTGACAGCGTGTCCTTGCTTACATGCAGTGCTCTGAGACACACTGTGTTCCTGTCCTTGGACATGATTGTCTTCACAGCTGTAGCTGCAGTGCCCAGAAGTCCTACTGTCTGGCTGAGACCCTTTCCACATGCCTTGTGCTACTCAAGTGTTAGGAGTATGTTTCTCTTAAGAAGCAGATTCAAGCTGGGGCATGGCGGTACATACCCACAACCCAAGCTGGGGGAAGGTAGTATTAGGAGTACTATAACTCACTCTGAGCTACATAGTGAGACCCCCATCTAAATAATTAAATGGTAGATTTAGAGAGTATTCTTGGCCCTTTATTTCCAACTCCTGACAAGTATTTTTAAATGTTAATTTTAGTAAATACCCCATGAAAAATTTGTAGTTGCTCCACTAGGGTAACCAACCATCCAGGTTTCCTCAGGACAGAGAAGCTGCAATAGTAAAATTTAAAAAGTTCTGAACAAATGGGTATTGGAGTTCTGTGTCATGAATTAAACTGCACTCTCATAAAGTGCAGGAGAATATACTGGGTAAATACGAGCAAAGTACATTGACAACATATAATAAAAATTCATTTTTTCTTTCTCTTTCTTTCTTTCTTTTTGTTTTTTTGAGATGGGGTTTCTCTGTGAACCATTCCTGTCTGTCCTGAAACTCAATCTGTAGAGCGGGCTGGGCTTGAACTCACAGAAATCCTCCTGCTTTTGCCTCCTGAGTGCTGGGACTGGAATTACAGGCATGTGCCACCACTGTCCAGCCATTTTTTGTTTGTTTGTTTTGTTTTTTTGAGACAGGGTTTCTCTGTGTAACAGTCCTAGCTCTCCTGGAACTAGCTCTTGGAGACCAGGCTGGCCTTGAACTCACAGAGATCCACCTGCCTCTGCCTTCCAAGTGCTGGGATTAAAGGTGTGCACCCCCACCGCCTGGCCATTCTTGCATTTCTAAAAGCGCATATGCTGGTCACAAACTCAAAGTGTGCTCTGTGGCTGTAGTGTCCGTGCCAGATGGAAACGCAGTGATCTCAGGTCTTCACAGCAGGTGCCAATCAGCAGAAGCTTGCGGAATGTAGAGCTGTCATGGGCCAGACCACAATAAACGCACTGGACAAAGAAGAGACCATGTGCGCAGGCAGGAGTCTAACCAGACACTGAACCTTGTTCTTGCTATTCACAAGATCTGGTTAAACATCTGTTTTTTTAATAAAGGAATCTCATATGTATTCCCTCAGAATGCTTTTTAAATTGGCATTAGCATTTATGTCAGAGTGGAGGGAACGGCTGGGCTTCTGCATGCTTGTGTTTATTTGGTTTTCCTTTAGGATAAAAGCAATCCACTGGAGAAAGATGACACACTCCAATGGGAATCACTCCAAATGGTTACCTACTCCTACGCCAATCTCCCTGTCAAACTCTTCCTAGAGATAGTAGGGTTAGTGCTCATTTTTTCCCAAACTCAAACCCATTTCTGAAAAGAGGAAAAAGATGACAGCTAGGTCTTAGGGTTCCACTGTGATTACTGACAGCTGTAGAACACCATCTGGGCCCTCACACTTCCTCATGAAGCTCTTCAATCAGAACTGGTCCACCCCCATACCCAATGTTTTTTCAATGTTACCCTTCATGTAAATTTACATGAAACGTCACAGGCTTTGTTGAAATCGCGCTACTATCGCTATCTAATATAACTCAATGTAAATGAAGTTAAAAACATACAAGTTGACATAATTATTCCAGAACACACTGGGCTCTTGAGCTGATTCTCAGCAGGAGATGTCAGGAGATACTGGTCTGAATCTGGACACATATCTGATTATCATGACTGTGGGAAGGGAAGTGGTAGAACATGTAGCATGTGGACACACCCAAGATGCTAGGGCACAGAAAAGCCCTCCACAATCACAAGCATCTTATTCAAAGTTTCAGAGTGAAGACTCCTTGCTCCAGATGAGTCACTGAAATTGTGAAATATACGTTTTAAAATAATAAAATATTTTAAATATATTTAAAATTTTTGAGAACATTGTGGATAATGTTGGTATGTACGGTCCTCTTACTTTTGACATGTAAAATTTGTTTTAAGTTGATGGAAAGCTAGATAATATTGCATTCTTGTCAATTTCTTTCAAACCTCCATAACAAAGCACCACCAACTTGGTGCTGTAAGCCATATGCTTTTATCTTTATGCTCCTGGAGGCTGAGGGGCCAGCACTGAGGTACCAGTGGTCAGGCTCCCCGCACAGCTTTCCTTGGTGCAGTTAGGTAGAGGCCCCTTCCAGACCTTCATATAGCTCTAACTGCTTCTCAGAAAATCTTATCTTCAAATATGTAAATACAGAAAAGCAACAACAAAAAGGCAAAACAAAGCCATTCAGTCCATCACAGTGAATAAAGTAAAACTATTTTATTATTTAAATCTAGGTAGAACTATATAATGTCACACTTTCAGAAGAAAAAGTTCTGAATATTAAGAGTAATGGAAAAGTTCCTCATTGACCTTTTCGTTCACGTATTTTCCCTGTATTGTGGGAGGTGTGCCAATCAGGAAGCCTGAAAACCTGGCTTCTGGTCTTGATTCACTATATTAAGAGACCATGAGCTGATCTGAACCATAGAGTCTAAATTTTCAAAAGTAGTGATAATAAAGAAATGACAGTGGTGTAGGAAGTCCTTCTGTTTATGTTGCTTTCATTGTTGAATAAAGAAACTGCCTTAGTTTTTTGATGGGGCAGAACTTAGGTAGGCAGAGTAGACAGAACTGAATGCTGGGAAGAAGAGCAGAGTCAGGCAGATGCCATGGATCTCCTGCCTAGACGGACTTGCCGGTAAGCCACAGTCAGGTGGCAATACACAGATTAATGGAAATGGGTTAAATTAAGATGTAAGAATTAGCCAATAAGAAGTTAGAGCTAATGGGCCAGGCAGTGTTTAAATGAATACAGTATCTGTGTGATTATTTCGGGTGTAAACTAGACAGGCGGCCGGGAGGGAACAAAGGGCTACCCTCCTCAGCAGCCTGCTTCCTACTATATAAAAGATGTGTACACTGTCTTAGTTAGGGTTTCTATTGCTGTGAAAAGACACCATGATCACAGCAACTCTTACAAAGGAAAAACATTTAACTTAGGTAGGTTACATTTTCAGAGGTTTGGTGGCATTATCATCATGATGTGGCATGGTGGCCCACAAGAAGACATGGTGCTAGAGAAGGGGCTGAGATTACTACAACTTGATACACAGGCAACAGGAAGTGGTCTGAGTCACTTGGAGTGGCTTGAGCACATATGAGACCTCAAAGCCTGCCCCCACAGTAACACACTTCCTGCAACCAGGCAATACACACTCCAGCAAAGCTACATCTTTGGGGGCCATTTTCTTTTAAACTATCACACTTTATTTTACAAAGAGTGAAGTCTGGGTGTGAAGTGATGTCATTTGTGTTCACATTAATGTGATTAAAGAAGGTAATTGGTCTGAAGACTTCTACTTAGCTACACTGCTCTCTTTTAGGGAGGAATGCTCCTGCCATTAAAGGGATGCAGGGTGTCTCCGAGTTTTTCTCTAGTTTTCGTAGCTCCCTGGCCTCTGACTTACCAACACTCTTGGCTTCTGCACATACCCTGGCACGTTTCCTGCTGGGAATTTTTCAGTTGAAATATTTCAGTTGAAGGTGAGTTTGTCTGGTGTCCACCTCTGAATTATTTTAGTGGAGCTGAACATGACTTAGAAGGAGGTCTCTGTCTGAACAGACTGATGTGAGAAGATCCTGATTCCAGAAGGGCTTTGGAGCTAGAGATAGTGGAGGTGGGGGCTGAGGAATATGATCTAGGTCCACATGTGGCAAATCCACAGGCAGATATTCTGGGCTGAGCGCCCTCACAGCATAGTAAGGGTGACCACGGCTGGCAGTTGTCAATGTGTTCATGGGTGAGTTTGGGTAGATAAAAGGCAACTTGTGGATGGTTATGTCCTGAAGACAGGCAGCTGTGATCATTTGGCATGGGGAGGGGGATGAGAAGGGCTATTGTAAAAACCAATATCAACAATGCTTTCCTTGAGCTGGTCCTGGTGGGAATGGAATGGAAACATCTCTGAAACAGGGTCATAACCCTTGGGTGGAAAAATGGTTTTCTTTCCTCCTCTTCCTCTGCCTTTAAACCAATTCAATTTCAAGATAATAAGGAATTTTAGAGGGGAATTGAATGTCATCTTGGAAAGAATGTTGAATTTGTAAGATCTGGACTGTATCCCAACCGGCTCTTAGTCTCAGATCCATTTATCTAAAATATTAATAACAGCAATCTTTTCCTAATTCACATAGCTATTAAGGAGATTATGATGTGAAGTAGAAAATGGTACTTCGAGTACTAGGATCATTACAATCTTCGAATTCTTCTCCACCCTGCATTTTCCTTTCCTCTCTTCTTCACCCTATTGTGTTTTCCTTTTCCCTGCAAACCTTTCCTCCTTTTATCTCCTTTCTTTCCAACTTCCCTTTTCTCCCTGCCTCTGTAGCTCACTGTTACCATTGATGGAAATTGAAAGGCATGATGTAACTTGATGCCATTGATTTTTCCCACATCCTTTCTTATAAGCTAAGCATGTTTTCTAAGACTCAGCCACACAAAGATTAAGTTAATGAGCACTCTTAGAGTTAAATGACACAAATAATGCACCATATCAATCAACTAGAGAAATTGCTCTTACATAGACATGTCCGCATATCTATGCATGCTTCAGGACACACATTTTCAATACAATTTCTCTATTGCTGCAGACAATTCTGACCTAATTGGTAGGTTTCACACTAGGGTACCACGGTGACAGCTCTTTGAGGGCACACTAAGACACAATCAGGATAAGCTATAATTTCCTCTTAGAAACATGGCTCTTTACTCCACAGACCTTGAACAATTTCAAGGCTCTCAGCTTGTCCTTGTTGACTATATTGCCAAATGGAACTTTCGCTGGCAGTTATGGAAAGTGTTCCTTTGCTGCTGTTGTCTTCTTTCATGCAGAAAGAGCAGCTAAGCATCTGGGTGTCTGACTCACCTCCAGGGTCTAGTGTTTTCGTTTCATATTGCTCCTGTATCAGATCACGCTACACTTGAAAGACCTACATTTATCATGTTATACTCTTATACATTAGAAGACCGACACTGGTCCCCTTGGGCTAAAATCAAGATGGTGTGTTGTCCCAATTCTTCTTGGAGACTCTAAGGAAAAATTCATCTTATTTTCCAGTTTCTAGGGCCCACTCCAATGGCCCACAGCAATACTCATCTCTCTGGATTCATATTCTCCATGTGTCCCAGAAACAGGTCGGAAAAAGATGATGCGCTGATGTCAACTGTCTTTGCTTATGGTGACCCCATCATTTTGATGGAGCTATAGATGGTATGCTTGCTTAATTGTGTGCTCTTCTTCAAAAACACATCTGTCAAGTGATTGTGGCTTTGCTCTTTGATACAGGGCTCAATGTGAGAGATAATTGACACCCCCCTGCTTTTTTTTTTTGAGACAGGGTTTCTCTATAGGTTTGGAGACTGTCCTGGAGCTAGCTCTCGTAGACAGGCTGGCCTCAAACTCACAGAGATTCATTTGCCTCTGCCTCCTGAGTGCTGGGATTAAAGGTGTGTGCCACCATATCTCATCTCTTAGTAACCTAACATGTACCTCTACTGTTGACTCCATCTTTTAAATCTGTATGAAGTCAGCATCCTGTTTATAGACAAGGAAAGCTGTTCTCCTATTTAAACATTTGTCAACAAAGAATTCCAGTCTCCTGGGTTGCATTTTATACAAATTCAGATAATGAATTTGCCTGCCCTCGTTTAAAATATTACATTGTCATTTTTGGAGAAGAATATATTTTTTTAGCATTACAACCTATCCTTAAAATAGTCTCTAAAATGTAATTTTTGACCTAGTCTAGAAATCAACTGAAAACTTTTTTAAAATCTAGACTGCTGTGGCCAGCATCATGCTTTCCCTTCCTATGCACATTAAATCAGTCAGCAGCTGTTTAAGAAGGGCCAGTGTTCTCGCTCACCCCCAGATACACATTCTTTTCAAAGGTGAGCATAAAAGGACTACAGAGCTGTAACAAACTTTCTAGTATCGAGCCATAGGTAACAGGACAAAGTTACTTAGTACTGCTAGCATTTATCTTCTCTGTAACTTCCCCCACCTCTGAAGGAGAGATCATCCAGGAGCAGACTAAAGGGTACGTGACTGGAGTAAAGCCTCTGTAAAGGACATGGGTTTTGATAACGCATAGCTCGATTAGGGCCGATCTGAATTAGTGCAAGATGTTCAAGGTGAAGAGGGAATACCTGGAGATCTTGGAGAAGAAAGGCTGTGATGGATCTCCATTGAATGCTATGAAAATAAAGCCAAATGACTCTCAAAATAAGAAGTATTTACCAGAGATGGTAATGGGTCATCAGGAATTCTTAAAATTGGGTGTGTGTAAAACGTACACAAGGGATTTGTTAGACAAGAGAATTTCTGGACTTAATCTGCAGAGATTCTGATTGTGTTGGTTAGGGAAGAGATCGTGTTTTTGACTTATGAAAAATAGGAATAAAACAAACTTCAAGAAAACCCCTGGCAATGCCTCACTTGCAAACCAGGTCCCATAACACATCACAGTCAGAACCGCAAGGACTTCTATTCAAAAGCCTCAGAACGGGGCGCGTGGTCCTCCCCGACCTATCCTTGCCTCTTTGCTCTGGCCTGGTAAACTCCTCTCCAGTATTCTGTGGAGCTTCCCTGGATCCATTCTTTTGACTTTTATTTGTTTATAAGAGTGCTATTTAATTCTGCAAGCAAAGATTAGCTTATAATTCTTTCTTGAATGTAAAAACCGCCAGAATAGAATCAGTCTAGCCCCTCACCAAGAGGAAATAGAAAGGATGCCGACACTCTGGTGTGGGGAAGGACTTCCAGCTCTGGGCAGCAGGAGTGGGCCGGATGAAACTGCTGAGGAGAGACCCAGAGGGCTCCTGGCTTCCCTTGAGTGGGGCTGCCTTGGGCAGAACAGTGCTTGAATGCTTTCCAGGAAGCTCAGCTTCCCACCCTCTCTGAGCGTTTGTTTTGTCTAGCTTTTAAATACAGCGGGACTTCTCAGAAGGACTTTCCTTCCCGAGGAATTCACTAATCAAGGCACTACTCTATTTATTTACACAAACAAATCTTTATGAAAGAGCGATTCATTCATTAACTAAGAAATGTGATTATTTCCACTGTTGTGTCTGGACTTCCAAGCACCTCTGCTGTTGCTGCATCAATTAAGTCAGGCAAGTGGGAACCTTGAGAAACACAGACCGAGACTGATCCCAACTGATTTCGCGAGATAAAAACATCAAACCCACGCTTCAGATACTTAAGCGTGTGTTGTCTTAAGCATTTTAAGATTGCCAATTCTTTGCAGAAATCAGAATAGAAAAAGAAAGACCATTGAATATTTTTAGAATTCAGAAGTTTTAGTTCATGAAAGTAGCCTCTTTGTACTGTGGGGTTTCTGGAAGGAGATAGCTCCTCTGGGCCCACAGGGTACAAACATCAATGTAGCTAGGGTCTATGGAGAGAGATTCTTGCCATTTAAAAAAGCAAAATGTTGTGTAGACATTATTTGCATATTTAAATAACCTTGTCAATAATATATAAACAAGGTAATCTAGGTAAAGATGGATTATTTCAAAGATAAGATTAGTATTTAGTACTAATACTAATATAATATTTATAATTACTTTGACATAGTCTTAATACACAGGACAGACAGTTCAGTTACCTACTAGATTGTCACTTAGCAGTCATTTCTGCTGTACTTTTGAATAACAAACTGCAAATTTCCAGCTGTTAAGCACATTTTTTAAAATGAAGTTTGTAATAAAAATTGCCACAGAACACATCTGAATTAAATAGAGATTATTGAAGTAATAGTTTAGTAAAATTCTTTGCAGGAAAATAAAATTTGATCAGCTAACTCAATGATTTTATTGATGTATATTAATCTTAATAACTTATAATTCAACTTCCATAAAAGCCAGTTTTTAAATATTAAGATTCAGCATATTTTAGTATTTCATAAAACTATACAGCTTTCACAACGTCCTAATCCCAGATAATGTTATTACATTAAAAGACACCCTAGCCATTGACGAACACTTCTTGCTAGACCCTAACAATGATTAATTTATTTTCTGTTAGAATGAAGGTGACCACACAGAAATGTAACTTTTATGTGTCCCTTCATATAGGATAATTTTCTGGACTCGTCCATACTTCAGTGTATGTCAGCGTGGTTTTCCTTTTTATGATAAATTACATTCCATTGTGTAAATGCTCCCGCAGTTTGCTTCTCTGTTCATTAATTAATGGATAACTGAGCTACCATTTGGAGGTACTGCTAATCAATTGCTATGAACATTAATGTTTATAATTTTGTGGACATGTGATCTTGATTCTTTTACATATATTCTTTGAGTGGTGCTGGCCTGCATAGTGACTCTGTTTAATCGACTAATTATTTCCATTCCCAACAATAATGTTGATCTGGTGGTTTCGTTTTCTCCATATCCATGCAAACGCATGCTATTGACTGTCTTTTGACTGCAGACATTGTAATGCATGTGAAATGGGACATTGCTGTCATCGCTGTGGTAAGTTTGCTTGTATTCACTACTTTGAATTCATTCTCTAGTGGAGAGGTAGTAAGCACTCATAGTGGCCTTTATACCTGTGAAGAAATGGATAAGGAAGGTAGGGATAAGGAAGGATGGCTCAGCGAGTGAAGCCCTTGCCTTATGAGCATAAATACCTGAGTATGAACCTTCAGAGTACACGGAGGGCTGTAGGGGACTGGGGAAGATCTAGTCAGTGAGCTGGAAGATGGAGCAGGAGATCCACAGAGGGAAGAGAGCTGGAGAGCATGGTGTGTGCAGCAGAAAAGGAATAGGGAAGTGTCTTCAACCAAGGTGAAAGATGAGAACCAACATCTGAGGTTGGATGTCCTCTGACCTTCCCACCAGCACTGAGGCATGTGCTCACAAACAGGAATAGACACACACACATGAACACACCGAGGAAAGTGGTTTTAGAATAAGATTAAAAGCTTATTTACTTAATTATTCATATGTTACTCTATTAATAAAGCAATTCGTATGGCTTATCAAAATGTATAGTGTGACATAAATGTGGAAAATATAAGCGTATGAGGTGAATAAGAAATACAGGTAAAATAGTTTAGAGGGTTAAATTTTTGTTTTTGAATTTCCTAGGAGACAAAGTGACCCACTGGAAAATGCATGGTGTATGTAAGATTGAAAACAATCACAGCTCTTTACTGCTAGGCCTTTGTTCTCTTTGTGATCCCACCAGTAAAAGGGGATCCCAAATCTTGGGGCATTTCTGCACATTACTAACAATTCCAGACAGTAGAAAAGCTGAAGGCAGCTCTCTCACTTCTGTCTATATACTCTGTCTGCTCTGTTGAATTTCTCATTTAGCGTCAGCACTGTTTGGGGCACACACAAAGCTCTGTGGATCTCAAAGCTGAACATTCACACTTCCTGTGATGAAGATCTGATGATTCCCATCTCCAGGAGACTCAAGGATAAACCTGCCAGCCCCGACTGGCTCTCCATTCCCCAGCTCCTCTCCATTCCTGGTATGATTCTGGCAAACCAGCTTCAATATTTGTTTGCCTTGCAAAACCTCCTCTGCCTTCCATCTCTTTTTCCTCTTACTACTAAGAACTTGTGAGCTCCGTCCTGCAAGGTCAAACTCAGGTGGCATCATTTTGGTAGGCTCTTAATACTCCCAGCAGAATCAGATTTTCCTTTCTGTGTTACCGCTGCTTGTGGGATTTAGCATAGCGATGTGTTTGTGTCTGTCCTCTGCAGTGAGCTGTAACTTATTTCACACACAACTCATTTTTTATATCATCAGTGCCCGGCACAAAGCTGGTGTCCAATAGCACAGATTAATATCCTGATCTCGCTCACTCCCATAAGTGCATGTGAGTTTTGTCTGTCTTTACAAGTGAACCCCAGAACGGAAAAACATTTGCAACATTGTCAGTACCTGCCTGTGCTGGAACACACCCCGCACAGCTTTTCCACACAGATACCTTCACTCTTAGCACCCAAGAAAATGTAAAATAAACACTGTGATTTCTTCTCGACAAACCACTGCCAGACCATGCTTTCCCCTGACCCCACTTTCTCATTTCAATCTTCTTACGTATCCCAGAAAAGATAACTTCACCTCTGCAAGGTAAAATGATAAATCTCATCTGAGATTCTGCCTCCTGTCACGATCACTCTGTCTTCCAGGTTTATACTGACTGACTGTCTTCAGGAGGATAAAGTGAACTGTGTTCAGCTTTCAGTGTGAGTCCCTCTCTGGCACTAAAGAAGCAAACAGTGCACATAATCATGGAGGGGGTGGAATTTTTATTGCTTATCTAATTTAAGCTTCTAAAATGCCATATTCCTTCTCTCAAACATGACCAGTGATGGTTGAAGATTCTATTTAGGTAGTTTTAGAAAAAATATGGCAATATTTATGTTTCATCTGCCTGACATCCCTACCCCCATGTCCTGTGTCCTTGATATTCATTCCCGTGGTGTCCTATCCCTCCACTGTCACAGACCATTTAGACACTGTGGGATCATGTCTGTAATTGTCTCTCTCTTTTTACATCCTTCAGTTTCTATGTTACTCATGTCTTAACAGTTCAGTACATTGTCTGATTGGACGTATACCCATCTTAGAACAATCACCCAATGTCTACAGGTACTATATTCATTTGCATGATTAACATGGGTTCAATGACCAACAAGAGAAACTCTGATGTCTCAGAGGAGCAAAGGACACTATTTGTTCCAAGGAAAGGCATTGAGTCACAAAAAAGCAAATTGTTTCTCAGATAGGATCATTTCTGCTGCACTAAAAACAAATTAAATAATTACTGGCAGAAAAAAATAAATCTCTCAAAATGCAGAACACTGTATAATAATCTGTCATGAAACAAAATACCCATCAAATCATTCTCGATTGTTCTGATCTCTATTGTCCTACTGTCTGGGTTGCAATGCTGAGTCAGCTGGGGCATCGGAGACGCTCTTCAAACTGTTTTTCCTGAAGCACTAAAAGGGTCTTATTAGAAGCCACTCACACCGGAAGGGGTCCCACAGCAGGAAGCCCAAGGAGAGCATTATGGTGAGAATCCGCTGTAATGTGATTTTTAAAGATTCTACTGTGCAAGGCATTCCCATGGTAAAAATATTCCTAATTAGCTAAGACTTTTGGTTCCCTCACACAAAACGCTGCAATGAAATTTAAGGCTGCTTAAAATTATCTTAACTCATCCCATTTGGCAAACTAAGCCAGGGTCTTAGGAGCTGTGGGACTGTCATCCGCAGGAATGTAGGCAGGTTTAGCAGCTTCAGCCTATCCCTAAGAGCCATTTCGTTGACCAGACAACATAATCTCCTATCTATTTATACTTTTAGGATGCAGGTGCCAGTGCCTGGTTTATTAGCAAAGGGAACTTCAGTACCACAAAAATGTAAAAGGGAAAGAATCAGAGCAGTATCAAAACTGAGGATTTTCTGCTTAATAAGCATTTACATGTAGTAGGAAAATTAAGTTTTCTCTTAGCGGAACTGGAAGAATCAACCCCTGTCCCCGTTGGCTTCCTCCTTATCTGTTAGGTAATTGGCACCATAAAAACATATTTCTATTTCCTGACTCAATTCAGCATTTAAACAATCCTGATGTCTGTATTTCTGTTCTGTCAAAAGCTAATAATATGAAGGATGTATGATGAACCGTAAGCACACCCATTATAGACTCCTATGACACGATGTTCACTCTGGGCTGTGACAGGTCTTCTTCTCTAGTAATTGACAGTTGGAAAGAGATATCATTTGATAAAGAAGTTTCTTTCCTCTTTTCATCTACCATCATAAAAGTAAATTTAAAAACCAGAAGAATTAATAATGATGAACATGAATCACCCTAATAAAACACCACAGAGACTGGAAAGCTGTCAAGAAAATATAGATGAGGCCAGAGAGGGAAAGAAGCCAAAGGTGAAAAGACAGAAGAGCAAGTGCAGAAAGCGATTTTAGAATAACTGAATAAAAGACAATTGTACGTGACACAGAAGACCATCTCAAGTGTCTAGGAATCTAGAGCACCACCATGCTTCTGTTTTTAACAGGACCAAAACTTCTGCCAGAATATAGCCCTCTTTAGGCAGGAGTAGAGCCCACCCCACCTCCCAGCTTGGTAGAAGATCTGAATTCGTTTCTCATGTAGGGTGCATGTGTATAGCACCTTTGAATCCGTCCCCACGAAGTGTTCTAAAGCCCACCGAAGACAACCTGTGAATGAACCCTAAAAGTGTGTCCTACAAACCTTGCTGTAGATGATGCTAGATGCATGCTCCACAACACACACTTGGCTGCTCTGGAGAACTCACCCTGACTTTGTCCTGTGTCATAGGCAGCTTTGGCAATACTGGCTCATTTGGTTTCCTCGACCTGTCTCTCAATTTACAGTCTTGTCAATATGCTGGGATAAGGAGGGAGCTGGATGCAAATGCAAGCAGGGAGCTTGCGGGAGTGCCTTGCTAGAAGGACCATGGATGCTTCATGTTTCAAAAGCAAAGCCCAGGAAGGGAAAAGTGGTGGGTGTCATGTAAGTGCTGTGAGGAACCTGTTTTGGGGCACATGTTAGGCATGCGATCTTGACAGAGCCCTTGGAACCAGTGTGTGTGTGTGTGTGTGTGTGTGTGTGTGTGTGTGTGTGTGTGTGCAGGCAAAATACACTGTAAGAGTTAATATAGGATGGAAATTAGAAGCAGGGCAAGATGTAGTTTGCTGACCAAATGAAGATGCTTTAAGAATGAAGACTTTGCTATTAATAACTATGCTGAAATAATACGCATAAACGGCCTTCCTAGACCAACTACATTGCATAGGGAAGTCATGAGGACTATCACTCTCTACTCTGTTTCACAGTGTTTACATTTTTATCTTAAACACCTGCTGTTTTCAATAGACTAATACATGTAACTATGGGTCTTACCATAGAATCTACTACAAGCCTGGGGTGATGAGGAAGTCTTGTGTTTCTAATCTTCATTGCCAATGCTAATGTTAGGATGTTTCTTTTTATGTAGAGTATCCAATGAGAAAGAGATGTTACTTTAAGGTGCTCCTAAATGGAGCTGGACTTTGGCCTCTGGTAAATTTTGATTCACCTAGGAACTTCCATTGAAAAGTAAAGTTTTATCATGAGCAATGCATGTGGTCCCTAAGGCTTTAAAGGTTTAGCTTTGGACCTGTTTTGTCCATCGGGTGAGCACAGAGAGAATAGGAACTCTTCACGCACTGTCCTAGTATTTTTGTGAGCCTTTGGGAGACACCAGACTCAGATGCCTGCGGAGAGCAGACAGGTACCACAGCAGCTTTGCTGGTTGCTTGGCAGAAGTGAGGATGGAGAGTCTACTTACGAAATCTATTCTCAGAGCCTAGAACAGGGCTGCTCCTTTTTTTGTTGCAGTGAACAGAATATCTGACAAAAGGAAATTTTAAAACACATTTTTAAATTAAAATAGAATTATTTTACTTTTTCTATTCCTTTTCCTCCTTATAGCCTCTCCCAGGTACTCCCTGTCCAAGCCCTCCCACATCCCCCCACTCTCAAATTGATAGTTTCTTTTTCTTTATTATTGTTACTCCCCACACCCAACCATATGTATATGAATACACAGACAAATAAATATAGCCTGCTGTGTAGATTAATGCTATAAAACAGTCCCACACTAGCTCAGAATTGAGTACAATAAAGGGTTCTTTATTTAGAGACAGACTCACAGATCACAGTCCTCTGCACAAGAGGGGAACAGAAAACAAATCCAGCAGAGAGGGAGAAAGAGAGAGAGAGAGTGTGTAAGTTTTACAGCTGCATTTATAGTATAAGAGACCATGCCCAAGTGGGCTGGTATCTTAAAGGCTATCGGCTGAAGGAGTTCCTACAGCACTGCTGAGTTTGTTTTTATTTCTTGTGTGTATGTAGCTTGGGAACTGATCACTTTATATTGGATAACCATCCTGGTAGAGGCAAAATTCTCCCCCTCTCAGCAGTCATTACTGGCTTATAGTTCTTTGTCAAGGAGTAGAACTCAGCAAAATTGTCCCCTTCCACATTAGCATGTCTGTTCTTGTTTATGCTGTCATTTCTAGGACAGACTTTCACCACATACTCTCTTACATTCTGGTTCTTAAAATCTCTCTGCCCCTTTTCCATGTTGTTTTCAGAGCAAGATGTGATGCAGAATATGTGATGTAGAAGTGGGAGAGCTGTTCTGGCTATGACTGTCCAGTGTCACTCTTAGACCCATGTCTAATAGGTTCCACAACCTCTGAAAATGGCTCCAACAACAGCAGGAACCAAGTATTCAGGCACAGAAGACTGAAAGGGCTAGTTCACATTAAAATTAAAATTAATTAAAATTAAAATTGAGTTGTGGCTCAAAAATACTTGTTTAATAAAACAAATTCCCTCAGAACAATATAAAGAAAGGTCTGACGGACTAGAAAGATGGCTCACCAGTTAGCAGAATCTAAGTTTAGATCCCCACATCCATGTGGGGTGACTCTCAATTGTCCTTCTCTGTCTTTCTGATATGTCGTTCAGTGTCACAGAGTCTTGAATGAGGATTGCATGAAACACAAAAGCCTTCAGGTTGGACCCTGAGACCTAGTAAATGGTTAACAGTACAATTGTCAGCTGCCATCAGTTTTAAGTCCTTTCTGGATCTGAGAAGTTATGAACAGTGGTTGATGCTTAATCCCCACTTGGACAGCTTGCCAAGAATGCAGCAACCCTTGGTTTGTGGTCCCAGTCTTGAACTTGACTAAAGAGTAGGGTGAGAGCTAAGGAAAGTAGCCACAGTACACCCAAGGTTAATGCCAATCTCCCTTCCTGCTAGGAACTTGCTCACAACTGAACTCTCATTGGCTTCTCTTTGGACAGTAGATAAGATCTCCAGGTTTCTGTTCTGGTGGTACCGCTTGTAAGGGCAGTGCTTTACCAATGAGAAGGCAGGAAAAGTGTGAAAGAATGTGCCATGGGACAGATAAGAGGTAACAACGTGGCAAGGTCATCAAGCATGGCACAGTAACTAGCTGAATCCTGCCAAGGAGCCTCAGGTAGCTCAGGAGCAGGATATGAGCACAATGTAACCAATGGGCCTGTCACCTAGACATATACTGTGTTAGTTAGAAACTTGAAAAGCTCAATTTTTTTTTGTTAGAAGGTATTTTTAATGGAATCACCTTGTTCTTTTTTAGAATGAGAATCTTTATCAATTTAAGATACCCAATACCTGGTAATCTTTGGTTAGGTTTACCAGTATCTAACAGTTGGGCTTGGATGGAACTATAATCTATACTTGTTGTACATTGGCAACAATGTATTCTTCAAGTTTGCGTGGTTCATTATATGTAATATGGCAAAACAGATCATTTAAAATATGTAACTACATGCAAATATCATAACATAATGTTTATACAACACATAAATATTACATATAATCTGCTTTGTTATCATATATAATTTGTATCTGTGTAATCTAGGCACAATAATTTTGCAAGATATATAGAGCATATAGTATTAACTACATTTAATATATGAAGAAAACAAGGCAAAAACTATAAAGATGTTGAGGGTAATGAAAGAAGTCTGTGAGGAAGCTGAGTATGATAGCAAGGTGGTGGAAGCCTACAATCCCAGCCCATGGGAAAATGGGGCAGGAGGATAGCCATGAGTTCAAGGACAGCCTGTACACACAGTGAGTTTCAAGTCAATCTGAGCTACAGAGCAAGACCCTGTCACAAGCAAACCAACCAACCAACCAACACAAACCAAAAAGTCCCAGGGAATGGAACAATGACATTTTGTTGACTGCATGGCAGCAAATGCTGGCTTTCTTATCTCAGACTCAAAAGAACTCTTGTTTCTCAAACTTAGCTCGTTCACCACCAAAAAACTAATTAAATTTTTCTACTATTTTCTTCTCTATTAAATATAGCAACTAGAGCAAGACCAGCTCTAACTATAATCTAACAGTTCTAGAGGCTACCTGTAATCTGTTGGGCTATGAGAATTATTAGGGCTTTCCATTTTGTGTTTTATGCGCTCTTAAATGAAGATAAGGATTCCTGCAGTGGACCTTATACTTATATACAAATATAGCAATTTATGTGTATAATTTATAACAATGTTCTTTTACAAATATCGTGCTCTCTTCTTTTGATTGCTGTTTATTTTAAACATACGGCTACAGGCTCAAAGACACCTAGAGACCATTGTTCTTAAGTAGTAACCACTTTCCCTCAAATGTCCTCTGCAGTTAAGAACATTTCTTTAGTTTCACCTTATGGCACTGCAGAAGTGTGGCAGCTGCTGCTCCCATAATAGCAGAGACTCTGAGCAAAAAAGGCCTGCGGGGATCAGTTCTCCTAACCCTCATTTGACAGGGGAAGAAACTGAGGCTTATAGGGGTTAAGGGATTTACCCAAGCTGACAAGCTGAGGTTGAGCTCAACAATATGGGGAACGGATGGAAAATCCAGTTAATGCTTAGCCAGCCTTGGTAATGTGTCATGGGACTGGCTTGCAGAAATTAAATCCGTTAATAATCCCCAAACCTTATTTTAGCCAGAAGTTTTAAAAGCCTTACCTATCAAACCTTTTACTCAAGATGACAACGTAATGGCTTTGTTTCTCTGAGTACCCAAGAATGTCTGCATTGAGCAAAACATGTCACATATGGGGCAGTGTGAGTGTCTGATGACAATACAAATGTGGCTGATACACATAGCTCTTAGCAATATACATTAATTGGCCCAAACAAGCAGATTTAAGTGAATATATTTTCTATACCCCTGCTTACGAAAATGGAAAAAATTATAATATTTTCTGATGGGCAAAAGATTACTTAAAATTTATTTATGTATTTGTTTACTAATTTATACATATGTAGCTCTATGCATGTGAATGTGGGGAACTGCGAAGAGCAGAAGAGATCCTTGAATCCCTCCCAGCAGGAGACAGAGTCCTTTGTCAGCCACCTGATGTGGGTGCTGGGAACCAAGTTGTGGTGTTCAGGAAGAATAAAAGATACCTCGTTGTTGAATCATCTCTCCAGCCCACCTCTAAATCTTGAAATACTGCAGCTTTGTTCCAGAAGCATCATGGACTGCCGAATGTAAGGCTAGACCAGCATTGAGCTACTTGTCATTTGTTGAATCCTAGTGAATATTCAAACTCCTTTCTAGGCTCACTCTTGTCTCCCACTGAGTTAGCCACATATTTAGAAGTATTTACTAAAATTTATGCAGTTAGGGCTACGTACTCTCATATTACTTTCCCATATTCAAAAATTAAATCTCATTACAATAAACTTTAGAGTTATTTTGCTTATTCAAAAGCAAATAAGAGCAGAGACAAAGTCTATCAGATGATCATCACTAACTAAACCCATGAAGATTAATGCCCTTATTGGAAAATTCATGGAAATATGAATTGATTTAAAAAAAATTGATTTTTTTATGCTGAATCATCTATGCTGTCAATTAGGCGATCTTCTCATTTGATCAGACATTTTTGCTTCCTTAACAAAGCTCCTCTTTTTGTTTGGCTCTGGGGTTTTTTGGCATTTTATTGCACATTATATCTAAGGCAACTTTGTTTATTTTCAGGTCACAGAATCAGTCATCTTAATGAGTTTTCTTGTTTATAGCCAAGTTATCAGTTAATTCCTTCCACAGATGCCTGCCTCTCATTTGTGGACGGCGAGAAAGTCAGCTCTGTCCAGCTTTTATGCTCCTCACGTTATCCATTTGCAGAACTCTAAACTAGACATTCAGAGTAGCTATTAATTATTTCTCAGTTACAGTTCATTTAGGGCTTCCCAACATTCTAGAAACACTTCAGTGAACCTGCTTCGAAAACCAAGTCTGACAGAGGAACTTAAGCTTACTTTCTCAGCTGTCTGATAAACCAATTAGATATGAAATTCAAGTACATTGCAGCTGGTCGTCTCACTGCTTCCTCTACCTGGGAGTCATCCCCAACTCCTTTCTCTCAACGTTCGCACCCTAAGTGCCACTGAGACCAGTCATTTCTCCCACCTGAACGTCTATGGATTCTTCAGTGTCTGCCCCCTCTGTCAAGCCCTAGCTCAGGACCTTGCTCTTTCTCTCCTCTCCCTTGCACCACGCTAATGCCAGCTAACTGATCTTCCGTCGTCAATTCCATCTCTCTTGCTACCCAGAACCCTTCAGTGACTAGAACACTAGGAACGCCAACGTACATCTCTCCACCGGCTTCTTCTCTTCCCTACTCCCTTATTAAATCCCAGCCCCAGTAGGGTGGTGGCCGCGCAGGACATTAATCCCAACACTCAAGAGGCAGAGGCAGGCAGATTTCTCTGAGTTCGAGGTCAGCCTGGTTTGCAAGAGCGAGTTCCAGGACAGTTAAGACTGCTACACAGAGAAACACTGCCTTGAAAAACCAAAACAAACAAACAAAACAAAACAAAAAAACAAACAACAACAGCAAAAACCTTTGGCACCTTACAGGTTTGTCATAGCTACAGTGCTTTTGCGTGTGCCACACAACTGCAGGGATTGCCGTCCTTAGCAGCTAGAATTTCTCAACTTCATGCACCTGCAAAAGTCCCTATTTTTTTCCTTTAAGAGCCAACTCAAGGATCACCTTCTTGGTGAAACAGTTTGCCCTCATTCCCACCCGAACCTACCAAAGGAGGAATGCCCACGGGAGTATGGCTCTATTCTGGAGTTATTTTTACATTCAGTGCTAAGGTTCTACTGTAAGTGGGACAGAGATTGAGCAGAATTGGCACAGCCTGGCAATTCTTCCACTTTCGGTGAACTGGATTTGCTTAATGTGACTTGAAGGTTATTCCTACAAATCTATTTCTGTCGGGATAAATACAAACTCTGCGTTGCAGAAGGGGCCTCTAGCTTGAGGGCTGTTTAGAAAGGGAAGAGTCAGGCTGCTTCTCCCACCGTCTCACGCCTCAGGCGCTTGCCTGCTTGCCTGCTAATGATCACCTTAGGCCCTGAAGCACAATGATTCGAGGCCCCCAGTGACTATCTCAACTTCAGACAAAGCTTTTGGTTTCTACTTTTCTTTCTTTTAAAATTTTTGTGAGGGAGAGATTCAGCAAATCTGTAAGATAGTTTGATAGAAAAGCAAAATTTTAGGATGCCGGAAAGGATGTCGGTCCGCCATCTAATCCAGGTCTTGGCTTCCAGAAAGATCGAAGGACTAAGCAGCCCCTCCTGTTTCTGAAGGTCTGTGGGAATGAAACTCTTTTGATCTCTGAAGGCATTTGTCAGCAGTAGAGTTCCCAAGTCCCATTTCCCAGCCTGATGCTGCTTATCTCTTGTCTTGTCTAGGCCCAAGTCCCATTGACTAGGGAGACAAGCTGCTCAGCTCCTTCCAGGATGATTTGCTTAAAGACACTGGTGTGCCAGGGTTCTAGAGAGCAAGAGCTTTCTCAGAATGAAGTGTGTCACAGGTGTGTCTGGTCTGAACCAGAAGAGCTTTTCCCTGGCTCTTGTTCTGCAAAAGTGAATGAGGGGAGAGTGGTCAGAGTCCACGCTGCAGTCATGATTTATTGTGGAAAGGGAAGGGGTGGCCCTGCCACACACTGGACGGTGAGGTTTGCTTTCTACAGTACAGCAGCCCTCTCCAAACTGCTCCAAAGCATGCCAAAGTATTCCAAATTTCACCACATTGACTGTCAATATCCAGGGAGAGGTGCAAAGCCAGTTACCCATCTACTAGTTAGAGTGTGCTTTCCCTTGTACCTACTCTGAAAGAGACAAAACTGCTACCATATGTTTCTGTTGCTAGACCTTAGCCTTATCACAGTTAGAAACTGTAGAAAATCAATTACGTGCTTTGACTCACTCCCCTTCCTGGCACAAAACTGTAGTAATGAGGAGCTCCTCTTACTACACAAAACCCCTTCTTCATCCTTGCGAGATAGTGAACACTTTGCAACATCTACTGTGAACAGCTGGTTAGACTTCTCTGCTGAAGGGATGCAGTACAAACAAACCAAACAGAAGGCGGGCGGAATGCTAACCATCTCTTCTTGCCTCTGTTGTGGCCTCCTCGTAGCCTGGGACCATTCTGACTTGCTGCTGCAACATCTGGCCAGCATTTGAGGTTGTTTCTCAAGGACACAACCATGCACCTCCAGTGAATTTCAACTTTCAACATCTCTCTGTCTCTAATCTATATTTAATGTTTCATGACTGGTAGTCAAAGACACTTCAGCTAAATATCAGATTGGAATGAAAATGATCCTTGGGAGAGCATTTGCTTCCAGCATACGCCAGCAAAGTGACTGTGACAGAGTCTTTCCCTAGAGACTTGTTGCCCATTCCCTGGCAGTAATAATAATTATGCTTTATGATTGCTGTGCCCACATAATCACAGATCACTTCATCAATGCGATCCCGAGGGGAAGCCGCCTCTATTCCTACTGGATGTCAGCCACAGAGAGCTGCACCCCTCGGGATCCCCAATCTTTCCCTTGCCCCTTCCAGGGCTGCATTGTTAGCATTGTGTTTCTTCCTATTCTTCCTGATGCAAATGCTGTGTAAATCATGCCCTCCAGAAGGCACATGTGGTGAGAGCGAGGGGGGAAAGGGGATAGCAGGCTGGTGCATTCTTCTCCCTTGCCCCTGCCCCAGTCGACCACAGGGATTTCTCGCATGGAACATAATTACATCTGTGCCATATGGGCTCATTTATATTCTATTACAGGTTAAGCTAATACGACTCAGAAATATGCTAAAAATACCTCAAAGTGTTCTAGAGCTGTCAAAACACTTGTCACTTCTGCCTCATTCGTGTGATTGCCAGTGTTTTTAGTTTTGTTGGGGGATTCAGAAAGCATGCTAGCCTGCTGCCATCCAGCCTGTAAATGCGCTTTCATTTCCTGCATTATTGCAATCTTTGGGTGTGTGAAGAAAAGAACATTTTTAAAATCCTGGAATGGCCCCAAGACATGGGCACTGAAGCCCCTACACTTGTGGATTTTAATTTCCCAAGAGATGGAGAGTATAGATTTCAGATGTGTGGTTTTGTCAGCTTTAGAATAGGTCTTGTCTTTGTTTGCTGTAATTATTCAGCATGGTGGAAAAACACCTGCAGTGGGCTGACGCACCGGAGAGGCATGCTCCTTGCATCAGAAGATGTAGTTTGGATGCCAGACAAATCTTGTCAAGATTTGATGTATGTATGGTGTGGTAATGAGAAGTACAATACATAATGAGTAATGAGTTCAGAAATGATTTACAGGGGTACATTGGTTGCTTTTATGCAGAGGTTAAAGTTCACCAACCCACTCATTTCTACCATCAGTTTGCAAAATTGGTAGGTCTTGCTTGTATAGACTTTTAGTATAATGGCTTGTTTATGATATTAGCTTTTCCCCATCGTCTCTATCTTAACATGCTCATGGGATTTAAAAAATTAGTCTTGGAAACAGAAGAGTAAGTACAAATATTTCCATTTTCTATGCTTGACAGGCAACATTTCCAAGGCTTATAACTACATTAGCCATCAATTGAAAACACAGATCTATCACACGGAAGCATACTTTTCTAATGAACTGCTAACTGTTATATGCTATCAGGTCAATGGAGTGGTTAAGACTGCCTGGGATCTAGTAATAACTTGGTAACTCAGTAGCTTACTATCTTGGAAAATTTATCACTTTTCCAATGCCCGCTCTCCCATTTATAAAAATCAGCTGAGTATCAGCAACTATCCTCAAAGATTTGTTGAATTACAAAGATGATTTAGAGAGCTGGCTCAGTGGTTAAGAACACTCGCTCCTCTTGCAGAGGACCCTGGTGCAGTTTCCATTATCGCGTTGTGACTGACAACCATCCTAACCTCCAATTCCAAGGTGAAACACTTATGCATATAAAATAAAATAAATCTAAAACTTAAAAAGATTATGATATTGTAAGCAGCATGGTCCAACCTAGTCTTCTATGGAGTAATCCTATAGAGGGTTTTAGGGACAAGGGCTTAGAGAAACCAACTGGACTGACAGATAGAAGGAGTCTTTTGACATTGCCACCCATACAATATTCCTGAAAAGACCAGGAAAAAATTAGTTAGGAAACTATAGAAGTAAAAAAAGAGCAACATAAGACAAATAGGTTCAAAAACACAAATGTGCACTTTGTTCTTGGGGGGGAGGGAAAGTGTGTACATGTATGTGCTTGTGTGCATGTGCCTGTATGTTTGTGTGTGTGAGAGAGCCCAAGTGTGTGCTCTTGCTTGAATTAGTCTTAATTTTAAATTAAGAATTAACTATCAAGGAAATTCCTTCCTGCGACAGATGAGAACAAAAATAGAGTTCATTACGTAGAGAGCGAGAAAGCCTGGAACTCTCAGCCCTAAAGGGGTATCGCCATCGAATCCCTCCCATCAGAGCTCAGGGAGCTCTATGGAAGAGTAGGCAGAAAGGGTGTAAGAGCCAAAGGGGATAGAGGACACCAAGGAAACAAGGCCCTCTAAATCATCATGAAAAAGCTCAAATGATTGGACTCGCTCAAAAGACTGAAGTACCATGCACAGGGCCTGCACCTGTCTTCATTGGATCCTTTGAGCATATGTTATGGTTTTCAGTTTACTGTTTTTATGGGATTCCTAAGTGTGCAAGAGAGTGGGTCTCTGGTTTTTGTGCCTTCTCTTGGGCTCTCTTCCTTCTGTTGGTTTGTCTTGTCCAATTCTGAAGAGATAGTTTTTGTTTTATCTTATTAAATTCTATTTTATTATGGTCTTTAGAATGACTGAATGAATAAATAAATGAGTGAAAACTTAGCCATTTGGGTAAAAAAAAGGTGAGCTACTGAACTGTCATGTATACCTTCTTGGAGAGGTGAAGTCAGTTTTCTCCAGTAGAATGACACTGTATGAATATTACATATTAACCACTCCAGGACAGGCCTCATGTTCAGGAGTAGCTGACCTACATATAATGGCCTCCGCAGGATTTTATGTGCATTTATTTGGTAAAAATTTGTTGTTTTGTTTTATTTTGTTTTTTTGTTTGTTTCTTTCTTTTGTGTGTTTTATTTTGTTTTATTAGTTTGGGAGGAGTTTGTTGTTGCATTGGATTTTTACTTGTTGAAAAGAACTGAGAGCTGATTGCACAGGGAGGGAGAGAGGATCTAGAGGAACTTGATGAAGGGGAAAAATGTGATCAAAATATATTTAAATTTAAATATTGTTTTAAAAACATAAAAAAGAAAAATATATACTTTATAAATTTTATAAACATTAAAAGATTAACTATCATGCATTTGCACATACACACATACATGTAATAAATATAAACAAAGAAAAAGATACTATTAAATTGAAAGTGGGAGAGTGTGGGAGGAGTTCAGGGATGGTAGCTGGGAGGAAAAGATGAGGGAGTGATGTAGTTCTATATCAATTAAAACATTTTTTAAAAAAGGAATTAATTATCGTCATTCTGTTTAAACTTTCCTGATAAGAATGTGGCTCACTAAGAGGCAAAGATTCCCCACAGTGCAAATTCTGCTTTTCTGAAATAACCCCGAATGGCAGCAATTAAGGGAGGTTATGGGTTCTCCACAGCTGACCCAGATGATCCAGTTTTATTTTCAGAGTTGCTGTTTTATTTTATGATCCTTCTGTAAAGGGCATGCAGCCTCTCTAGAAGGAAAGAGCCCTTCAAATTTGAACAGTCTTTTACATTACTTTCGGACAAAAAGCAAATTCCTGGGTCCCTACCCTATTGACTAAAATGTAAAACAAAAGCAAAAGACTTCATGGGCTATATGAAATATTCTTTGAAGACAAAAGACAGTTTAAAACTTAGCCAAAACATCGTGTCACATATTATTCAAATTAAGGAATGTAGCATGCAGAAGACAATGGAAACTGACAGTGAAAAATAATATACGTTTATATGAATAATACATATAAATATTCCTGTATATTAGAAATGCACTCAGGAAATTTAATGCACTAGAAATAATTTAAAATTTAATATGTATTCTCTCTGCTACATTTTGTTAATTTTTTTTCCTTTTTGAAGGAATTTAGAAAATGACAAGAGATGTAAAGTTAAAATGCATTTTACTTAGAGATGAACCCCATTGGCCATTTTATTTTCTTTTCTTACTGTGGGTTAATGCTCTTGTACAGCATAAAGATTTGTTCCTCATATTGGTTTAATAAACCTCTGATTGGCCAGTAGCCAGGTAGGAAGTATGGCAACCAGACTAAGGAAATTCTGGGAAGAGGAAAGTCAGGGATGCAGTCACCAACTAGATGAGGAAACGAGATGAGAATGGCTTACTGAAAAAAGATTCTACCATAGGTAAGAATTATGGGTCAGTTTAAGTTCTAATAGGTAGTTAATAATAAGCCCGAGTTAAAAGGCCAAACAGTTTTAATTAAGCCTCTCTGTGTTTCTTTGGGACTTAATAGCTGCAGGACCTGGCAGGACAGAAACTTTCATCTACAAACGGTACCAAACATAGCAGAGCTATATCCACATAAAACCTGAGAGAGTTTGGGAAGGACTTCTAGATACAAAAGAAAAGAATCAAGCACAGTTTCTTTAATGGGGAAAAAGCCATTAACCAATCACATCAAGTTGGGGTGTGGCCAGTTGGACCCCAGGTAGAAAATCGAGAGAACACAGGTGTGCTCGCTCTCTCCATGCGGTGTTTGCAGGACAGATAGGACAGTACTTCGAAGCTCCCACCCTTGTAGCGTGAGTCTCCCCTCTTTTCAGTCATTAAAAATACCTGTTCTTCTTGAGCTGGCATGGTTATTTATTGTGCCGACCTAATTATTTCACACCTGGTGCCCAACGTGGGGCTCTAGCTGCCACCAGCCGAGGCTAGGCTGCATTCATTTGGACATAGACTGTCCCAGCTCCCTCCCAGTTGCGCCACTGTGTCTCTGCACTTTCCCATCAGCCCTTCGCTGCTGGGGTTTCCCGTGCTGCTCCGCCCTGCCTGTGGCCTGGATGTTGTATCGCGGGGCTGCAGGTGTGCCATTACCCCAGCCTCTCCCCTACCCACTGCCCTGCGCTCCGCCTGGCTGGGCTCAGGCTCCGTGCTCCAGGCCGCCAGCACCGCTGCTCATGTGCCCAACGTGCTCTCGCGCTCTGCCACCACTGCCCGGCCGCTCGCCCCCGCTGCCAGTTTGCACGCTCTGGGTCCCGGCCTCGGGTCCCTCAGCCAGAAACGCCCGCTGAAAAGATGGCGAGCCATTATTGCCGCTGCGGCTAGGCTTCTCCCCCATGCCGGTGCTACAGGCTTTGGGGTCAGCCAAAGCCGCCAAAGGCCCAGGGCTGGTCCATACTCCCGGGACTCCAGCAGGCGCTGGACCGGACAGCCACCGCTCTCCGAGCCGCCATTTTCCCGGTGCACTTCCGCGGGAACAAACCCTGCTGCACTTAGTTTGCACCACTGGACTATCAAACAGCTGAGCAGGCTGTGATTTATACTAAAAAACTTCTTGAATTGAGTATATTTTGCAGCCCCCCCATTCCACCTAAATTCAGATCTAAACTGAGCATGTGAATTCAACTGCACTGCAACACCTACTGGCAAGCAACGGTTATTACACATACTTCAATTGATTATGCCACAGGTGAGTTTTGAGGAAGGGGCAAAATGTCAGACAATCTAACCATCTGAGGTTTCGATAGCTTTTTCACTTACACCATGTGTGAGGTCTTCCAAGACACATATGAAGCTCTTCCTACAGGGCTATTTCTAGGATTCACCTTTTTTCTTGTATTCTGTAGGGTTTTTTTTATATAAAATTATGGTTTGACAATAATAGGATGATGCAGTCTTACAGACTGAATCCAGGCTTCTTGGAAAAGAAATTGGAGATCTAAAAAAGAAAATGACCAGCTTACCTAACAATTTTCAGCCAGCTGACATATTTTTAAACACAATTCAAACTGGTACCAAGCTCCTTAAAGAGGAGGTCATGCATCTACAAGACAATATGAACACTTTACATACCAAAACTCATTCAAATGAGCTGCTTTTAGAAATGGTCCATACTGATAACCAACTTTTCAAAAAAGAGATTTTACATCTGAAAGAGGATGCTAGAATTTTGCTTAACAGGACTCAGTCAACTGAGATTTATTTGGAAAAGGTAAAGTCTGACAGTAATTCATTTAAAGAGAGATTTAACATTCTGGAGGAGAAAACAGCTGACTTGACACTTAATAGTAATTCATTTAAAGAGAGATTTAACACTCTGGAGGAAAAAACAGCTAATTTAACACTTAATAGTAATTCCTTTAAAGACAGATTCAGCACTCTGGAGAAGGAAACAGCTGATTTGGAACATATGACTCAGTCCATGACGATGGGTGCTCAAGCATTATTTGAGAGAATTTGCACAGTTGAATGTATTAATCAGACTCTGTCAAAGGGGTATGACAGATTGACTGATAGAATGTCTCTGCAAGAAGGTAATATGCTTTCAATGAATATTATGTCCAAGGATGAGACATTATCTCTAATGGACAGACTTCATACCTTAGAATCCTCAAGGAGGGCATTAGAGCACAATACTGGACAGGAGATCCAGACTTTGCAAAAGGTAGTGATAAACAGATTTAAAAGGATTGAGGAAATTATTGATTTTGATGACAAGGAGCAAAAGGTAGGAAGGCAAAATTTAACTTCCTCAGTGTATAAAACTCTCCGGGATAGCTTCCCCAGTAATAACATCAGAAAAGGTAGCCGGCTCCAAATACCCTAAGGTTATCAAGGAATATATATGGGAGCCTGTACATATGAGTGATTTGAAAGAAATTAAACAAGCAATTGTGACTTATGAACTACATTTGTCCTTTGTTAGAGAAATGGTCAAAACCTGGGCTTTCAGTAACAAAGCCACACCTCATGATTGGGCTCAGTTAATCTCAGCTGTCCTAGAAAGTGGACCACAATTGCACTGGAGATGCCTCTTTAAAGAGGAAGCGAAAATTTTAGAACAACAGGAAAGAGCAAAAGGAACTGAGGTTTCCCTAGATCAAATTCTAGGTGACAGACTCTATTCTGATCCTGAGGACCAAGCTCTTTATGATGACCACACCCTGTCCGTATATACCACAGCAGCTTTAAAGGCTTGGGACAGAGTTCAGGAACCAGGGCAGAGAGTGGAATCATATCTTAGGGTAAAACAGGGTCAGAGAGAACCCTTTAGTGACTTTTTACACAGACTAACTAGGGCTATACAAATAGGGATAACTGACCAAGAAGCTAGATGTATAATAATTGAATCTTTGGCTTATGAGAATGCCAACATGGAATGCAAAAGGATCCTAGGGCCTTTAAAGATCAGATCAGCACCCTTGGATGAATGGGTCTTGCATACAATGAATGTCGAGACATTCGATTATGGTACTGAAGCATGGGTAGGAGAAACAATTTCCAATGGTAAGAGAAGACATCAAAATACCAAGTGTTTTAATTGTGGTAAAATGGGACATATGAGAAGGGATTGTAGACAATGGATTTCCAGGAATAATGCCTCTTCTGGAAATAACAGGAACAGGAGGACTCAGCCTTCAGGTTTATGTAGGAGGTGTGGCAAAGGCCGGCATTGGACAAATGAATGTAGGTCAACAAGAGATAGACAAGGCAACCTGATACCATCGGGAAACACCGTGGGGGGCCTCTCACAGGCCCCCATGACCAATGTGGTCCAGTCATTCCCAGTTACTATGGAGAATGTGTCTCATCAGGAAAATTGGAAGGCCCCATGCCTACTGTCAAAAGCAATAATGGTCTGAATGATGAGATAAATATGGAGAATGAGTCAAGAAATCTTGTGGGACAGAGGAAACGTATATTCTGGCAGACTTCTATAAATGAACAAAGACCAAAGCTAAAAGTGTGTATAAATGACATTTTTATTGAAGTCTTATTAGACACGGGTGCAGTTGTAAGTATCATTACTCCATAATCTTGGCATCCGAATTGGCCTCTTCAGGAGGTAGATGTTCAGTTCATGGGAATTGGAACCTTATCTCGAGTAAGACAAAGCATGAAATGGGTTAAATGCAGAGGGCCAGAAGGGCAAATAGGAAAACTAAGGCCATATGTAGCCAGTATTGCAGTGAATTTATGGGGTCGTGACCTATTGCAGCAATGGAATACCCAGATTAACATTCCTGCTGCCCCTAAGGCTTATGTTTCTGCGGAAAATATTAGAAGATATTACAGATAACGAACGCCGGCCATTCGGGCCGTACAAGAACACAAAGCAATTGATAACCCTTCAGATGTACCAACAGCCCTGCCTTTAAAATGTTTGACTGAGAAGCCAATATAGGTCAAACAATGGCCTTTGGCTGAGGAAAAGTTACAGGCTTTAGAACAGCTGGTACAAGAGCAATTAGATGCTCACCATATAGAAGAATCTACCAGCCCTTGGAATTCTCCTGTATTTGTTGTTAAGAAAAATATGGAAAATGGAGAATGGTGACAGATCTTAGAGGTATCAACAAGGCTATTCAACCTATGGGCTCTATGCAATCTGGAATTCCTCTGCCCTCTCTGTTACCAAAATGATGGCCTCTTATAGTTATTGATTTAAAGGATTGTTTCTTCACTATACCTTTACAAGAAAAGGACAGAGAGAAGTTTGCCTTCACATGCCTACTTATAATAATTCTCAGCCTACTAGGAGGTACCAGTGGACTGTCCTCCCATAGGGAATGCTCAATAGCCCCATCCTTTGTCAATATTTTGTAAGTCAACCACGGGAAATAATACGTAAACGATTTCCTAAGTCTATAAATTTACCATTACATGGATGACATTTTGCTATCTGATTCAAACATAGATACCTTAGAAAGACTGTTTGAAGAAGTAAAGATAGTTTTACCTAAATGGGGATTGCAGATTGCTCCTGAAAAGATACAGAGAGGAGATTCTGTCAACTATTTAGGTTATAAAATATGTTTACAAAAAATTAAGACACAAAAGGCACAAATTAGGAGAGATCGGTTACGTACTCTAAATGACTTTCAAAGATTGTTAGGAGACATCTCCAGCCTACAACCGGCTGTGGGGATAACACCCGATCTAATAATTCATTTAAACAAAACCTTAGGTGGTGATAAAGACTTGAATAGTCCCAGAGAATTAACAGCTGAAGCAGAAAAGGAACTGACAATAGTTGAGGAAAAATTACAGGAGGCACATGTGGATAGGGTGAATCCAGAGCTTAGTTGTATTCTCATCATATTGCCTTCCAGAATTTCTCCTACAGGAATTTTAATGCAGAGAGATGATATTATCTTAGAATGGATCTTTTTACCACATAAACCAAGTAAAAAATTAAAAACTTATGTGGAAAAGGTCTCTGAACTAATTATAAAAGGTAAACTGATACTTTGTCAACTAGCAGGCATAGATCCAGTAGAAATTATAGTGCCTTTCACTACTGATGAGATAAGAAAGTTATGGGAAGACAATAAACCATGGCAAAGAGCTTGTGCTAATTTTTTGGGAGAAATTAATAGTAACTATTCCAAAAGCGATAGGCTTAACCTTATAAAGAGAATTTCTTGGATTCTTCCTTGAATCGTACATGATGCTCCAATAACTGGAGCCCGCACATTTTATACTGATGCTAATAAATCAGGGAAGGCAGGTTACAAATAAGAAGAATTGAGTAAGGTGGAACAAAGCCCTTATAATTCTGTCCAGAAGGCAGAAGTATATGCTATTCTCATGGTGCTAAGGGATTTTAAAGAACCTCTTAATATAGTTACTGACTCGCAATATGCAAAAGGAGTTATCTTACATATTGAAACTGCTGAATTTATACCAGATGATACAGAACTGACTTCATTGTTTATCCAGGTAAAGACATGATCAGGAATAGGCTTTGCCCTATATAAATACATAACACACATCCGATCTCATACGGGTCTGCCAGGTCCTCTAGCACAAGGTAATGCAGAAATTGATCAATTATTGATTGGAAGTGTGCTGCAGGCCTCTGAATTTCATAAAAAACACCACCTCAACAGCAAAGGTTTGAAGAAGGAATTTTCTATAACGTGGCAGCAAGATAAGGAGATTATAAAGAGATGCCCTACTTGCTCTTTATATAACCAAACACCACTACCTGCAGGGACTAACCCAAAAGGTACTCAAAGAAATGAAATTTGGCAGATGGATGTGTTCCACTTTGCAGAATTTGGCAAATTCAAATATGTACACCACACCATTGACACTTATTCAGGTTTTCAATGGGTAACAGCTTTAAGCTCAGAAAAAGCTGATTCAGTAATCACACATTTATTAGAAGTCATGGCCATAATGGGTATACCTGCACAAATAAAGACAGATAATGGTCCAGCTTATGTCTCTAGGAAAATGAAACGGTTTTTTGCTTATTATAATATTAAACATATAACAGGTATACCGCACAATCCTACAGGTCAAACAGTTATAGAAAGATCAAATCGGACTATAAAGGATATGTTAAACAAACAGAAAGGGGTGGAAAATACCCCCAGAAATAGACTACATAATGCTTTATTAACATTAAATTTTCTTAACGCTAATGAGAAAGGGACAACAGCAGCAGAAAGACATTGGATAATGGAAAAGTCTGCTGAACTAAATCAACCGGTTTATTTCAAGGATGTGCTGGCCTCGCAATGGAAGCCAGGAGATATGCTGCATTGGGGAAGGGGTTTGCTCTTGTTTCCACAGGAGAAGAAAAATTGTGGATACCATTGAAATTAATAAAGGTTTGGTTTGAAGAGGAGAAACCTCTTGGAAAGGAGGAATGACAGCTCATCCACAATGATGATAATCATACAGGTGGTAAGAAGGGCATATAGGATGGGGGTAGGGTTCTGTTCTTATCTCTGCAGGATAACACTCATCTTCAAAAAATTCAAGGGACCCTGGATATTTGAATACTGATGGATGGAAATAATTTACAACCCAATAAGGATCAGCAAGAATATAGAATAGGTTCTGTAAGTGAAAATATTCATAATATACTTTTAGAGGCACATGAATATACTTATATTTATAAATACATGGAGCTGGTTTTTGAGTTAGACTCTGGCTCAGTCCTTCTCTAATTCCAAGCCTGTTGTTAAGAGAAAACCCAGAGTTTCTGTTTCATGTCAAGAGCCATGATATGGGACAGAAGGAAAAAATAATTTATAAAACTTCTTCACCTTTCTTCATATCTATTTCTGTCTTTATCATACCTTTCATTGAATATGTATGTATGTCTATATAAATAATGCTTAAGTTTTCTATAATAAACAATAAATTTTCCTGCAGTAATCTTTGAAGTTTCCAGGAAGAAGATGGGGCCCCACAACAACAACTCCACCTGGTTACTATGATGTCATGATGCTGATAGCACTACTACAAGACCTGTTTGGATACCAGCTGCACAGGATGGTTCCAACTTGGTTAGATTACATGGTGCACTTCTTTTACAACAGTCTGGCCAGACCTCCATGAAATACTCAGAGACTATTTGCAATTTTACCAGGCCAAATATTAATCTGGTAATTTAACCATCATTTATTTTAACAGGATTCCCTAGAAAGAACGTCACGCCCATGATGGCTGGAAGTAACTTTAGAGGACATGTCCCCTCTCCCAGCAAAGTTTGCCCTTAGGCTTAGGGACATCATTTAGGGGTTGATTGTAATTGGTATACTGTTGAGGGATGGGGAAGAATTTTATAGGCTCAGGGATCTTGGAAAAAAAAAAGAGGGATACTTGGTTGATGGGATAATAGATTGTATTTGTGAGTTATTGTTTTTAGACAATTATATTGGTATAGATTTTTGTATGTTGATACAAAGTTAAATTATATTGAATATTGTGTGCATGTATGCTTCTACCTCTGTTTAAAACATTGTTTATGTATGTATGTATATATATATATATTTACCATACCGCAATGTACATTACTACCTCCAATTAAGATACTTATACATTGTTTATATTTGAAAGTCATTGTCCTCATTTATTGCACAGTTGTTTATTGTTTTAGTCTTTAAGTTAGATAGGTATTAAGATCAATAGTCATCTATGTTTCTTATATTTATAATTAGACTAATCAGGTTCTTTAGATACATAGAAATTATATTCAGTATAGATAGATAATCTTCAACCTCTTCAAGGAGCTGTAAAAAATGGCCTTTAATCTAATTTAGAGTTTTGCAGTTTCGTGACAATGAGACACAATCGCTCCTGGCAACACCAATCTATTCCTGAGAGAATGTTGAGCACCAGAGACACTCCACCTGGAGCCTTTCTTCTTGGCAGAACTGGCCTTTGGGCAAAGAAATGCCCATACCTCAACCACTGACAGAGATACAGAGTATCTGTAAATGGATAAAACAGAACTGTCATATCCTGCCAAGACAGGGTAAGATAGTTTTGAAAAGTTTCTTGCCTTTAAAAATGGTATGTCAGTTATTTTAGGCCTTAGCCAAAGTTGGTCGCTTCAACATTGCAAGTGAGACTTTGGGTGATTGCCCAGGTAGTCAGTTGTCTCTGTCATTTGTTGCACATTTTGGAAGTTTCCCTATTACATTTCCTGTTCACTCAAGTAATACTGTTTCCCTTCTCAGATCTTTGATGGAGTTGAAGATTAAATAATTATAGTTACCTTCCGCACAATTTAGCCAAGCTTAATTTCAATGCAATAGTTAGACTCCTTAAAATAGAATGTTTAGTAAAACTTTTGTTATGCATTCCTTGCTTAATATTGTTTATTGTTTGTAATTTTGTATTTGGTGTCTGTTCCTATTGTATATAGCTGTGTTGGGTTTGGATTGACCTTGTTTAGACAAAAGGGGGAGATGATGGGGAAAAAGCCATTAACCAATCACATCAAGTTGGGTTGTGGCCACGTGGACCCCAGGTAGAAAATCGAGAGAACACAGGTGTGCTTGCTCTCTCCATGCGGTGTTCACGAGATGGATAGGATGGAACTCCCACCCTTGTAGTGTGAGTCTCCCCTCTTTTCAGTCATTAAAAATACCAGTTCTTCTTGAGCTGGCTTGGTTATTTATTGTGCTGATCTAATTCTTCCATACTTCTTGGTAGCAGCATTTTCTCAGGTGGGCTCTGCTTGCTAGAGGCAAGCAGAGGTGCGGCTCCTTTAAGAGAGGTTTTACTGACTCAGCAGCAGTGGCAAAAACCTCTCAGCTCTTTTAAGAGGCTCTGCCACCAAACACTTAAATGTTGCATGAGCAAACACAGGCATGCTTCTCGGTGGTGGCATGCACCAAGAAACTCCACAGAGTTGTGGCAATAAACTTGGCTTCCATCATTACTCCAGAAAATTGATTATGGATGTTGACTTTGTTTAGTGTGTTGGTTACAAGTTGTTATGGATAATGGTCAGGAAAAAAAGTAAACAAAGATTAGATTCAGGGTTCTTGTTTTGAAAAGAAAAAAAAAACAGGTGATATGCTGTGGGATAATGCTCTTATACACTGTAAAGATTTGTCATTCGTATTGATTTAATAAAACACTGATTGGCCTGAAACAGGCCGGAAGTATAGGTGGGGAAACCAGATTAAGAGAATTCTAAGACGAGGAAAGGCAAAGATGCAGTCATCAGCCAGATGTAGAAGAAGTAAGGTGAGAATGGCTTACTGAGAAAAGGTACCAAGCTATGTGGCTGACCGTAGATAAGAATTATGGTTTAATTTAAGTTATAAGAGCTAGTTAACAGTAAGCCTGAGTTAATAGGCCAAACAGTTAGTAATTAATATAAGCCTCTGTGTGTTTCTTTGGGTTGGGACTGGGTGGGATAAAAACTTCCATCTCGATTTCCTTCTAGTCTTTTCTCTGTGTACAAGAAACTTTTAATGTAATGAGATTGACACTGAACATAGAATTATAAATCTTAGATCCTCCATCTTTGCATTCTTTAATCATCCCTTCATGTCTTTCTCACTCTGACCATCCTTTCCTGTGGTGATATCTTGTCTTTACAGAAAAAGTATGCCTGACAATCAGAGGGCTGAGCTAGCCATTAGCTAACCATAGAGGTCTGGAGGTCTGTGCAGACAGACAGGAAGTGATGTGGCTGGACTGAGAGTGGAAATGATAAGGTAGGACAAAACAGGAACTCAGTCTCTTTTCATCCAGGAAGTAGAGAGGTAAGGTCGCTATGGTTTGCTCCTTCATCTCTCTGATCTCTCAGCATTTTCCCCAATATCTGACTCCAGACTTTTATTATAAGACCTATTAGAACTCATGCATTTAAGTTGGGCAAAAATTTATGAAAAAGCTACTTGTCTGTGGGTTTTTAGTCAGCAAGCTGCATGTGGGGCTCCTGTCCCACCAAGTTAGGCTTTCCTTTCTTTTTCCCCAAGTCACTGAGAGAATTTGGGATCTTCCTGTTGTAGCCTCTCTGAAACAGTCTCTAGCTGCCACCCAAACTCCAAAAGCTCCTGCACTCCAAACACCACAAGATTTACCCACCTTAGACTGGCTCTGCTTTCAGGCAGCTCCCCACCACGTGCGCCATTTCTGCACAATCCCCTGTGTGATGTCTTTCCGATCTCCTCTCTCTCTCCACCACAGGTTATAGGTCTCCATGCACCCCTCCTCAGGCTGACACTCACAGCTGCAGCTCTCCTCAGTCAAGCTGTCCACCACCTGCGTTCTCCACTCAAATGCACTATGCCTCACAGGTCACTGATATTGTTGGCAGATTTGGTAAAACAATTGGGTTTTTTTTTAAAGGGAAGAATTAGTTAAAAGAAAGAGTTTATCCCACATTAAAAAATGGAAAATACTATTACTATGGAGGTATTTAGGTCTCTGTATGATAATATGCTGGACAGTTTGAAAATAAAACAATTAAATGAAAGGATAAATAATTTAGATAAGACTTATGTAATGTCAATTATAAACATCAGTTTTATCATTTTTGTTTTTTTACTAAAAAGTTGGTAAATATGAGTGGTAAGATACATGTTTTAGAAAAACTTAATAAAATAGATGTTAGAGATATTCAGATACAGAGGAATTTAATGTAAAACCAATTCCATTATTGCATTATAAGGTTAGAGAGAAACAGCCTAAGGTTTTCAAACAACCAACTTTAATTTATCCAATTATCTTACAGAAACTACCAAATCACAGATAGCCCCAAAGTTGTTTAAGAAGTAAATCGACTTCTTAAATGTTAGATTTAAGAAGCATCAAGAAAGTGATAGTCTCATATGGCATGCATTCACCTTTGTGGAGCAGATGTTAAACTCATGACAAAATTGTAATAGAATTATCCCTAGAGACTAGAGAGACTTGGTAAAAGGATTCTTGGAGTCTGGTCCTGAATTACAATGGACAGCCTGGTGGAAAGAAGAGGCTAAGACCATTGAACAATGAAGTGGGGCTAGAGGTATGGAAATCTCCCAAGACCAACTTCTGACAGAGGGAGACTATGCTGATGTACAAAGGCAATCTCTATATGATGACCAGTATCTTAGATGTATGCTGTACAGAAGCTTTGAATGTTTGCGACAGAATTGTAAAATTAGGAAAGAAAATTTATTTACTAAAGTTATACAGGGCCAAAATGAAGACTTCATGGATTTCTTACAAAGACTGACTTCAGCAGTAAATAGAATGATACCAGATTCAGAAGTGAAACAAATAATAATAGAATATTTGAATTTTTAAAATGCTAATTCTCAATGCAAAAGAGTAATTAGGCCTTTAAAGGCAAGATCAGTGCCCTTGGAGGAATGGATCTGAGATACAATCAATATTGAATCTCATGACGGTGATGATGCATGGATAGGAGGTGATTTCCAGAGGTTTGAAGAAAAATTAAAATGTCAAATGTTTCAATTGTGACAAACATAGTCACCAAAAGGGATTGTAAACAGGGAATTCCTAGAAACAATGATTTTTTAAAGTATAATTCAGACAGAACACTTCTCCCTTCTGGATTGTATACAAGGTGTGACAAAAGCAGGCATTGGACCAATGAATGTAGGTCAACATGGAACAGTCAGGGTAATGCTTTGCCATTGAGAAACTCCTTGAGGGGCCTCTTTCAGGCCCCCATGCCAAGTTTGGTTCAGTCATTTCCTGTAACCATGGAGGAAATTTTTTCTTAGAGCAAGTAAAGGACCTAATGTCTATAATAAGAAACCATATTGTTCTGGATGGTAGAAAAGCTGTAGAGGAGAGGACAAAAAGAATTCAGGAAAAACCATAAGCTAATATTTTGGCAAACTTCTATAAATGAACAAAGACAAAAGTGAAAATTGCAAATAAATGACGTTGTCATTGAATGCTTTGTAGATACAGGTATAGATATCACAATAATTGCACCAGAACCTTGGCATCCAAATTGGACACTTCAGGAGGTAAATATTCAGCTTTTAGTGATTGGAACTTTATCTCAGTTAAAACAGAGCTTGAGATGGGTTGAACATATAGTACCAGGAGGTCAGAGAGGAAAATTAAAGTCATACGTGGCTGACATAGCAATGAATTTATGGGGATGTGATTTGTTCCAGCAATAAAATACTCAGATTAACATTACCCCAATCTCAGAAACAAACAATACATAAACATATGTTTCTGGGGAAATATTAAAAGTTATTAAAAAGAACAATCACCAACCATTCTGCTGATCTTTCAAAAGCACCAACAACCCTATAAAATGCTTGACAGACAAACCTGTATGGTTAAGCAATGACATTTAACATCAGAGAAACCTCATGTCTTAGAACAGCTCATACAGGAACAGTTAAATTCTCAGCATATTGAAGAATCAAGCAGTCCTTGGAATTCTCCTGTGTATGTTGCTAAAAGTAAATCTGACAAATGGAGAATAACAGATCTAAGAGCTGTTAATAAGGTGGTTTAGCCAATGGGCTCTTCAGTCTGGCATTTCTTTGCCTTCTCTTGTATCTAAAGGATGGCTTTATAGTTATAGTTATTGATTTGAAAGATCGTTTCCTCACTATATCTTTACAAGAAAAAGACAGAGAAATATTTTCCATCATGGTGCCTACTTATAATAATTTTCAGCACTTTAAGAAATATCAATAGAAGATTCTTCCACAGGGAATAGCCTCGCCCTGTGCCAATATTTTGTATCCAACCATTGGAAATGATAAATAAGCAATTTCCTGAGTCTATAGTTTACCATTATATGAATGACATATTATTAACTGATTAAAATGTAGATCCTTTAGAAAGAATGCTTTAAAAAATAAAGACAATTTTGCCTTGTTGGAGATTACAAATTGCTCCTATAAAAATACAAAGCAGAGATTCTAGTGATGATTTAGGATATAAAATAGGTTTACAAAACATTAGACTCCAAAAGGTGCAAATTAGGAAAGATTGATTGCAGACCCTTATGACTTTCAAAGATTACTAGGAAATATTTCCCATCTAAGGTCCCTTTTTGGGATAAAGCCCGATGCATTGATTAATTTAAACAAAACATTAGATGGTGACAAGGACTCAAATAGTTCCATGAAATTATCAGCTGAAGCTGAGAGACTTTGGTGGAGGATAAATTAAAGAAGGCACAGGTGGATTGTGTTGTTCTGAAATGTAATTGCATTCTGGTCATCTTGCCCTCTAAGCATTCCCCTAAAGGAATTTTAATGCAGAGTGAAGATATTATATTAGAATGAATCTTTTTTTTTTTACCACATAAACTGAGTAAAATCTTAAAAACCTATGGGGAAAAGGTCTCTGAGTTAATTAGAAAAGAAAAATTGAAACTTCATCAATTAGCGGGAATAGATCCAGCAGTTATAGTTTTCCTTGTTACCAGATTCAAAACAGAAATTCACTAAAGATAGATAAAACATATAAGGTTGAAAGACATAAAAAGACAGTTTTGGTTATGCAGGTTAGAATAGAAAGTGATTTAGGTACAACTTTTGAACTCACCAAGATAGGATAGATATAGAATATTTTCTTTGAATTCGTTAATTATTAATGGACTAGACATTGTTGATGTATTTATTACCTATATATGTTGTATATAGTTATTGTACTTATTGTATATAGTTTTTCTTATATTAGTTATAACCTTTTAAAAAATATTTTAGACAAAAAAAGGGAAATGTGGCAATATCTTGTTTGTACAAATAAAGGTTGCCTGAAGATCAGAGTGTGGAGCTAGCCACTAGGTAACCATAGAGGTCTGGAGGTCTATACAGACAGACAGGAAATGATATGGCTGCTTGAAGAGAGGAAGTAAAGAAGTGATAAAGTGGGAGGAAACAGGAACTCAGTCTCTTTTTGGTTGGGTAGTGAGAAGTTAATATGGCTGTGGTTTTGCTCCTTTGTCCCTCTGATCTCCTAGCATTTCCCCCAATATCTGACTCTGGGCTTTTATTATTAAGATCCATTAGAACTTACGCTACACTTTCCTGACACTCCTCTTACGTCTCCCAGTCCCTTGACTCTGCTAGGACTTTAGCTCTTCTCCCACCCTGCCCTGCCCCTCATCACACTGCACGTGCCAATGCCTCTCTTTTTACAGCTGGATTCCATCCCCAGAAGCCATCATCAACTGCACACACCTTCTTTTCCTTTGTCTTCTCCTTCATCAAGTGTGTCTAATAAAACACAATGCTGCTTTTATCTAACTCTGCCAGTTAAGTCTGTACTTGGTATCTGACATAGTGTAGGAGAAAAGAACATGACTGTCTTTTAGTACCTTCTTTACTTCATTACTTCAATGTTTTAAAATTTTCATGGTAGACATCTGTGACAATTTGAATAAAAATGCCCCCCATAGGTTCATAGGGAGTGGCACTATTAGGAGGTATGTTCTTGTAGGAGGAAGTGTGTCACTGGGGTGGGTTTCAGGTTTTAGAAGCTCAAACCAGGTCCAGTGTCACTGTATCTTCCTGCTGCCTGTCCATCCAGATGTAGAACTCTTGGCTTCTTCTCCAGCACCATGTCTGTCTGTGTCTGACAATAATACTATGCTTATTGTCATGATGAAAATGAACTAAACCTCTGAAACTGTAAGTCATCTGTAATTAAATGTATTCCTTTATAAGAGTTGCTGTGGTCATGGTATCTCTTCACAGCAATAGAAACCCTAAGACAGAAGTTGGTACCAGGAGTGGGATATTGCTGTGATAGGCCAGACCATGTTTTTTTTTTGTTTAGAGAAATGTAGACTTTGAATTAGAAAAGCAGCTGAATGCTTCAAGGAGAATTTAATAGAACATTATAATAGGAGTTTGAAAGATAGTGGTGTTGAGAGTAATTTGAACTGTGAGGGCCTGGCCCAAGACATTTCAGAGGAGAAATATATTAGTATGTGACCTAGAGACTGTTCTTATGGTATTTTGGTGAAGAAAATGGCTGCTTTTTGTCCTTGTGAAAAAAAATCTGCCTCTAGCTAAATTGAAAAATTATGGATTACCAGCTTCAGCAGAGGATGCTTCAAAACAATCTAGCATTGATTATGTCACATGCCTATTATTGGCCAGTCTTATGCAGATCTATAATGAAAAGGCAGCAAACTAGTTAAGGGAAAAACAAAATGTACAGTTGGAGGAGAAAAGAAGCACTGAGAAGTATAAACAGATTTTTTTTTTTTAAAAAAAAGACTGATGTTAAGTGGAATAAAAGGAATGGTGTGACCTCCGAGCAATATCCCTGCTCAACTAAGTTTTCAATTTGTGAAAAGAAGTGAAAAGGAATTAAAGAAAAGCTTAGGGCCAGGTATTGTGGTTCATACTTTTAACTCAAGCACCCAGCAAGCAGCAGAACTTGGCAGCTTTAGTCACATGGTTTTGGCTTTCGAATCAAGCATACAAGTAAGAGGCTATGTAATCTCACTCTGTGACTATGGAAAGCTACTGAGGCCAGGCACGTATGGAGGCCTAGAGAGGCCATTATGTGAAACTGTGAAGGTAAAGTCTGGAAAGCCTTGGAGACTCCAAAGTGTTGGAGATGCCAGAGTCATAGGATACCCTCTGCGGAAAGCTGCAAGTTGAGTGTGGAACCAGCCCTAGAGAAAGAAGTGTGTTGCGGTTAACAAAACTAAAAGAAGTTGGAGATTAGATAAACACTTTGACATCAGACATGGAGATACAGAGTTTTGAGTTTGCCCAGCTGGGTTTTGGTCTTGTTACAGTCCAGCATTTCTTCAGTATCCTTCTTTTCTTCCCCTTCGGAACAGTAATGCGTATTCTGTGTCATTGTATGTTGGGAGTATGTGATCTGCTTTTTTATTTTGATTTCACAGCAGCTTACAGTTAGAAATTTCATGAATCTCAAGAAGAGACATCGATCCTAGAACATTTAAACAGGGTTCAGATTGATAGACTATGGGGACTTTTGAAGCTGTGCTGGATGCATTTCTGCATTATGAAATGGCTATAAGCCTGTGGGGGCCAGGGAATGGAATATGGTGGTTTAAAAGAAAATGGCTTCTATAGGCTCCCAAGGAGTGACACTTTTAGGAGGTATAGTCTTGTTGGAGGGGGTGTGGCCTTATTGGAAGAAGTGTGTCACTGGGAGTGGGCTCTGAGGCTTGAGAAGCTCAATTCAGGTCCAGTGTCACTCTCTCTTCCTGCTGCCTGCCCATCCAGATGTAGATCTCTTGGCTTCTTCTCCAGCACCATGTCTGCTGCTTCCTGTCATGATAACAATGGAATAGACCTCTGAACTGTTAAGCCAGCCCCAATTAAATGCTTTCCTTTATAAGAGCTGCCATGATCATGGTCTCTTTTCACAGCAATAGAAATCCCAAGTGAAACATCATCTTTCATTTTCTTGGCTAGATTAATTTTTTTGTATGTGTTTTAAGCAATACTAATTGAAATATTCCACAAACTCCTTTTTGTTTGTGTCCTTAGCTGGTTTTAGTATCAGGAGAATGTTGGTTTTATAGACTGAGTTTGGAAATGTTCTTTCTCTTTCTGTTTCATGGAAGTTTGAGGAGCACTGGTGTTAGCCCTTCTTTAAATGTTGTAAGAGAAGTCAGCCAAGGGTCCTGCTGGGGCCTTTTTTACTGTTGTAGGAAGACAGCCACAGAGGTGTTTACTACAGATTCCGTGAGATTCAGAGACTCCATAAGGAATACTTAAGAACATGCATTCAAACACACACACACACACACACACGGAAACTCAGAAGAATTTAATAAACTCTTAGACATATATGACCTATCAAAATTAAACCAAGAGGTTACAAACAACTTAAACAGAACACGACAATGGAAGTGAAGCAGTTATGAAAGCGCTCCCAAATTTTTAATTAAACTACTTTTTAATTAGCTTACTTTTAAACCTAAATTTTATCAGGTTACTTGTCTCTCAAGAGTTTTCTCAGTCTCCTTTGCTCACTGAGAGTAAATTCAATGTCCAGTGGCATGGGTCCATTAAAGCCTGTATGTTCTTATCCTTCTCTTCCTTCCTAATCCACTCCATGCTGATATTTTTCTGGTTCCTTCATTATGCTGGGTAAATTCCTTTCCATGCCTTTGCACTATATGTTTTTATAGCCTAAAAGACTTTTCTGATTTTAATGAAAATATCCTTATCTGTCCTGGCTGCCCTGTAGTAAACTGTACCCCAACAATTCTGTTCTCTTGAATCTCCCAGTCTTTTCTCTTCCTTCTTCTCATCACTTGGGAGAGCCTTTGGTATCACATGGGACGCTCCTACAGAGCACAGAAGTTAATACTGTTATGTCTATTAGCATCATTCCTTCCTGATACATAGGCATCAGTATTGAAACCTTCATTGTTATCTCCAAGTACTGAGAATGATGTGATGGGGGGGATGCTAAATAAATATTTGTTTAAACAACTTAATAAATAACCCTACTCAAAGGGACAGACAAACCTTTTAAAATTATGGTAATCTTATTTTGGTGAGTATTTGTTTTGAAACCCTGCTTTCTGAATTCAAGTATGAGCCTAATTTTGGCTCCTGTCTACTTGCTTGAAACTTTCCCTTTCATCCTTTGAGGAAGATAATGTTCAAAAATGTGTTGATGATGGATAAAGTGGATGTCATACCCAAACACACTGAGAACAAAGAATCATGACAAACATTGTTGAGAAGTCACAGGAGTTCTGGTAGTGAGTTCCTGCCATCTGATGGGATAGCAGCCCAGTAGGAACACTTGAGTTTGTGGATGGCAGTTGGGTGGAAGTGTTGGGACGGGTACAGTAGGGGATTGGCAGTGAGGAGGTAAAGAAGTTAAAGCAATAGGAAATGGCTGTGCCAGAAAACCGACAAATGCCAACTCTTACGCATACTACATCAGACTGAGAAAATAGTCATGAATCTTTGCTACACAACATGGGATGGGCGATATTCATTCTTTACTCACATCTGAAATGTGCTTCCATCACTACGTTGCTCAGTTTTTAAGTCATGTTGAAAACCAAACACTGAGAATTTTTCTTAAGTCTTTCAACAAACCAGATGCTGAGATCATGCAACCAACTCCAAATATTCTCATTTGTTTCAAGGAGTCCAGGTTATTTATATATTTTTTCATTAAATAAATTGTACACATGCACACACACAGGTGGGTGGGCAGATGGGCAGTGGCGGTGGAAGCTTTCGCTAAGAAAATCCCATCCCTCATAGGAAGCCAGTCATGCGTGCACACACAGTTTTGTAGACAATTAGATCATCTGATGCTGATTTGCTTTAATTGGAGTTTCCAAACATTTTCCCCCATCTGGCTTCCAATATTTGAAAAAAATTAAATCATTTGATGGTGAGAGCAATGAGTGAGAGGAAATTAAACAAAGTAACTACCCTGCTTCCTTAATAGTGACACTCCACCCCCCAATTTGGAAGAAGTAAAATGAAAGAGAAGTATTTCACCACAGACCAACAAGGATACTCAGAGGAATGGCAGGCAAGACAGAGGGATATAGACTCCTTAGGAGAACAGAGAAAGCTAGCAACCGAAGGAAGGGAGTTGGGGAGTGTGAAGATGTGCTATGTTAGTGGGTACCATTGTTATTTCTAACAGGATGGTCTGAGAACATTTGATTGAGCAGGACTGTTTGAGCCAAGACCCAAAGAGAGTGAAGCCTTAAGTGGTAAGCAGCAGAGACTGTGGGATGGGAACATCATGGTAATTTTGAAGATTATCAAGGATGTTATTTAGTAGTAGAGTGACCTTGTTTGCTTCTCTTTACGTGTTCAGTATTTCCAAACATGCTTATTATCTGCATCTCCAGTTGCCAAAACAGTGCTGGCACATAGTAGGCACTATACAGTGGTGAACTTTGTTACCCAAGCCCCATTCCAGAACTGTATCTATGCATGGTTCCAGGCACTTTGCTTGACTGGGGATGCAAGGGAATGAAGAAAAGACAAATACACAGAGACAGAAAGAAGGTCACGTAGAATAGCTGGCATCGACAAGGATATTGAATGGTGAAAATGAAGCCCCTCTCAGTGTGTGAGTTATATATAGTTCAACAGAGAGGCAGGGGTATTACATGCAACTGAACAATGAGGTGGGCTTGTTACATACAGAAAGAGTTTATGGTGAAGAGATGGATCAAAGAGACAGGTTTAGCTAATCTTTGTATAACTAGCAGAGAGACCAAAGCTAGGGTGGATATTTTCTGTCAGCATCCATATGTGGGCCAGATAAATGATTTGGTATCCCTCTGAGCTGCACCCTGTGGGTGAGGCTTTGCTGCTTTCCCATGGGTATAGCTATGGTTCTTGATATGACCACGCCCATGTCAACAGCACACTCACTCACTCAGGGCTTCCATTCCCCACAATACAGGTTCTTGGAGTGCTGCCAAAAGACAGTTCTCACATATCAACTCCCAGTGGAGATTATCTATAAACGAGAAAAGTGCACAATACCACTCTTTGTTTCATTTCCAAAGACTGGTCATGCAAAAGCACGAAAGCCAGGGTGCTACACCCACAACGGGAGCAATCCGAAGGACCACCTGAATTCCAAAAGCCAGGGTGCTCCACCCGCCACGGGGAAATCCGAAGGACCACCTGAGCTTCACAACTCTCACAGTTGACATAACTGTTCATTGGGAAACTCCAGGGCTCAGCTTTGCCTTCTGGTTCATTTTCTTCTACTCCTTTCACAAACACTGATTTTCAGAGTACTAGTTATTATGCTTTGTCTCTAAATCTGTCCCCACAGTACCCAACTGACAATGTCAGGAGAGTACTGAGGAAATATGCTCAAGTAGGATTTGGGGTGATTACTCCACCTTTAAAATCAAGTTTGGAAGCCCAGGGGCCTTCCTGGGAACACACGAAGGGCTTTGCATTGCCCTCTATGAGAGGACACATAAAACTGAGGAACAGACACATAGGTATTCTGAAGAAGGATAGGGAAACCCCAGCCAAGGATGCTCTTTAAAGTCGGGGTTTTCAGTGTTAGAGAGTAGGCCCTGACGCAGGATGGAGACTTCTTTGAGGTTAATGCACTTCACATTTCTTCTGAGCCTATTCCCCAGGGATGAGTCCCTTAACTGATTATCCAATACCAAGTGATCAACTCTAAAACATACACATTCAAGCAGCACTAAATGGGATCAGAGAAGACATGATATAATTATATTTTAATTAGAAGCAAATTAAATTTTAAAATTTTTTCTTATGACTAAATACAATAGCATTCTTCTAAATGTTTAAAATTCAATATGCTTATTGAATATGCTTTAACTAAATACACATTGTTTGACTTTTATTCTTGTATTTCCCTTTCTTTTTTGATTAATTAATTACTTAGTTAGTTAATTAATTTTACATACTGGCCACAGTTTCCCCTCCATCCTCCCTCCCAACCCATCCCCCACCCCATCCCTCTGTTCCCCCCACCCCCAATCCACTCCTCCATTTTTGTTTAGGAAAGGGTCAGTCTTCCATGAGTATCAACAAAGCATGGCATATCAAGTTGCAGTATTAAGGCTGGGCAAGGTGACCCAGCATGAGGAGTAGGGTCCCAAAATTCAGTAACAGAGTCAGAGATAGCCCCTGTGCTCACTGTTAGGAGTCCCACAAGAGGACCAAGCTACACAACTGTCACATATTTGCTCTGATCTCTGGCCTCTGATTTTAATGGGGCAGGGCCTACCACCATGCTCCATTCAAAGTCACCAATATGACAGCACTGAACATGGACACGAGGGGACCACTCAGTAGCATGCCACTGTGTGACATTTCCTCCGCACTGATGGGATCAATTGGAATAACTCCAGGAAAAAAATAATATAAAATAGGAAGTGGTCGAGTTTTTGGTATTTAGTTTGTCTTATTTTCAATTTAATTGTAAATTCGTATAATTTTATTATGAAAACAACTGTTTTTACTGTCCAATCACAAATTTTCTGAAACTTAACAACCAGCTTTAAAGAGCCAGAGCAAACTGGCTATAGAATTCTAATAAGCACATCCCAATCAGAGGACAGGGTATGACGTGAAGTCACAGAAGCTTGTTGGGAGGACTGGACCATAGCTCCATTGGCAGAGAGCATACCTAGTGTGACAGAAGGCCTGGGTTGGATCCCCAGCACTGCATAAACTGGGCATGGTACCATGTGTCTGGAACCCAAGTCTTAGTACACAGAGGCAGGAGGGTCAGAAATTCAAGTTCCTCTTTGGCTACATAGGGAGTTCAAGGCCAACCTCAAATACATGAGACTATCTTTCACACACACACACACACACACACACACACACACACACACACACACACACACACACACACACACACCATACTATAACCCAACCACCACCACCAACAAAACCATATTAGTATATAATATAGTACTATGCAATTTCTTTGTATAATCAATATTGTCAATGGAAAACTAAGTTATAATGATGAGTAAGTTATAAAAAACTAACCGTTTTTTTTTTATCAGCATTGGTTTGGAAATAAAGTGTTTAGACCTGCATATAATGTTGTCTTGACATATTAGTGTATACAAGCATCCAACCAATTCCCTTAAACAACTGTACACAACTATGATTATCCTTGTTCTACATTTTGCCAATAATACTTTCTGAGGAATGGGAACCTCACAGCTGGGTAGGGATTATTTCACAACGCGACAAAGACTACAGCACAAAATTTGTTCCAATTAACATTCTTACAATTTTAGGCTGCCGGAGGGAGAACTAGGGTTGTTATTTTTCTCTTTTTCTTTTCTTTAAATTAATATGGTCTTTCTTTTAACATGGTCTCATCATTTAAACCTCCTGCCTCAGCTTTGTCGGGCTGTCCCTAAATGCAGTGGGACAGAGCCAGGAAGTTTTGAAGATGACAGATATAACCATGGCCATTCCTTGAACTTGTAAGCAATCAGTCTTAGAAAGTGAACGCTGGGGTCATTTGCCATTGCTGTGTTCTTTACTTCAACATTCCTTCACTGTGCATTTGACTAATCAGCACTTCATTCCTCTAAGGAAATGGTAAAAAGCCAAAACGATGTGTTGCTGAGGATTTCAAACCAGCTTAAAATCGGAATATCTATGCAGCCGCTTCACTCTGCTTATCTCTCTGCTCTCGGCAGGAGAGCCGGCATGAGAAGGTGTGCAGCAGAGGTCGTCACACATATTTTCGTCTTTGGAAAATATGTTTTCAGTTCCGGATTTTGAGACCAGGTTACCATATGTAGCTCAGGCTGGCCTTTACGCCGCCATCTTCCTGCCTCGGTTTCCTGAGTACCTGCTGCGGTTCTCCATGTGCCACCACTCCTGGCTCCTATTTCACATTTCTAAAGAAGATGAAGGCCTCTTTGTCTGGTTGCCATTCTATTAGTAGCAGCCCATTCTCCTGCAGGTGCTGGAAGAGAAGGAAATGTGGCATGAACCTTGCCACAAGATAGCCCTCAGTGTTTGCAAAGAAGCCCTTCACCTTCCACATGCCTGCACCTGCCTCGGTCTGGAGATCTTCAGGAAAGATCTCTGAGAAGGAGGTTTATATAAAGGACAACAAAGATGGACAGATGCTGTGGGCTCTTTTCCCTTCATGGAAAAGGCGGTTTTGTGCAGCACAGGCATCAAGTGTGACGTCTGGATACATTCTCCCTCGGCTTCAGGCTTAACCCTTAATGCCACAATTTCATTTGTTTTTCTTCTTTCAAAACTGTATTATTTCCAAATTTTGAGATGCAGTCTTTTCCCTAATGTCTACATAACCTAGAATATAAAAATACAGTAGCTATGATGTGATGGGGGAAATTATCAACCAATCACATTTAGTTGGGGTGTGGCTACCTGAACCCCCAGGTAGATAAATGGAGAAAACACAGGTGCTCTCTCTTTCTCTCCATGCAGTGTTTGCGGGACAGATAGGACTTCAGAGCTTATAGCGTGAGTCTCCCCTCTTTTCAATCATTAAAAATATCCATTCTTCTTGAGCTGGCTTGGTTATTTATTGTGCCAACCTAATGCATCTACATCTGGTACCTAACGTGGGACTCGCCCGGTTTTCCCCGTGCTGTTCTACCCCGCCTGGCTTGGGCGCTGTATGGCGGGGCTGTGGGCGCACCTGCCTCTCCCCCTCTCCCCGGCCTGCTGTGCTGTGCTCAGCCCAGCAGGGCTCAGGCTCTGTGCTCCACCACCGCCCACTGAAAAGGCCGGGGGGCCACCACCATAGTGGCTCACTCCCTGCTCGGCTTACTCCCTGCTAGGCTTCTCCCCTACGCCAGTGCTACAGGCTTTGGGACCAGCCAAAGCCGCCACCGGCAAAGGCCATTCCAGCATAGATTGGTATTTGTGAGTTATTGTTTTTAGACAAATATATTGATACAGATTTTTGTATATTGATACAAAGTTAAATTATATTAAATATTGTATACATGTATGCTTCTACCTCTGCTTAAAACATTGTTTATGTATTTATATATATATATTTTTTTTTTTACCATACCGCAATGTACATTACTACCTCCAATTAAACTACTTATACATTGTTTATATTTAAAGGCCATTGTCCTCATTTATTGCACAGTTGTTTATTGTCTTAGTCTTTAAGTTAGATAGGTATTAAAAATTATAGATCAATAGTCATCTATGTTTCTTATATTTATAATTAGACTAATCAGGTTCTTTAGATACATAGAAATTATATTCAGTATAGATAGATAATCTTCAACCTCTTCAAGGAGCTGTAAAAAATGGCCTTTAATCTAATTTAGAGTTTCGCAGTTTCGTGGCAGTGAGACACAATCGCTCCTGACAACACCAATCTATTCCCGAGAGAATGTTGAGCACCAGAGACACTCCACCTGGAGCCTTTCTTCTTGGCAAAACTGGCCTTTAGGTTAAAAAATGCCCATACCTCCACCACTAACAAAGATACAGGGTATCCATAAATGGATAAAACAAAACTGTCATATCCTGCCAAGACAGGGTAAGATAGTTTTAAAGAGTTTCTTGCCTTTAAAAATGGTATGTCAGTTATTTTAGGCCTTAGCCAAAGTTGGTTACTAACATTACAAATGAAACTTTGGGTGATTGCCCAGGTAGTCAGTTGTCTCTGTCATTTGTTACACATTTTAAAAGTTTCTTGATTACACTTCCTGTCCACTCAAGTAATATTATTTCCCTTTTTAGATCTTTAATAAAGTTAAAGATTAGATAATTGTAGTTACCTTCCTCACAATTTAAACAAGCTTAATTTCAACACAATAGTTAAACTCCTTCAAATAAAATGTTTAGTAAAACTTTTGTTATGCGTTCCTTACTTAATATTGTTTATTGTTTGTAATTTTATATTTGGTATCTGTTCCTATTGTATATAGCTGTGTTGGGTTTAAATCGATCTTGTTTAGACAAAAGGGGGAGATGATGGGGGAAATTATCAACCAATCATATCTAGTTGGGGTATGGCTACCTGAACCTCCAGGTAGATAAACGGAGAGAACACAGGTGCTTTCTCTCTCTCTCTCTCTCTCTCTCTCTCTCTCTCTCTCTCTCTCTCTCCATGCGGTGTTCGCAGGACGGATAGGATTTTGGAGCTCCCATCCTTGTAGCATGAGTCTCCCCTCTTTTCAATCATTAAAAATACCCGTTTTTCTTGAGCTGGCTTGGTTATTTATTGTGCCGACCTAATTCATCTACAATGATGAGTCTTGAACTAGTCCTGGCCTCTCTCCCTGGTGAGTGAGTGAAAGCTGTGTTTATTACTAAGTAGGGGGTGAAAGGATGGAGCGGACCTCTGTTGCCACATCACACTCAGTGATGGGCTTTGGGCTTTGGAGCTGCTGGCCCTCAGGGGCAGGGCTTCTGCCCCCATGGCTGTCCTGGGTACATTAACCCCGTGACGGGAGCAGACACCTGGACCATGCTCCAACACAGTATCTTCTTTAGCTTCTCTATAGTAATGATGGTTTCTCCAGATGCATTTGTTCAGTTTGTTTGTTGATTTTTGTGTCTTCTCTCTTAACCAACAGACAAGAAAACAGGTTTCTTTTACATCTTTTTAATGTATGTATTTAGTTTTAAATTAGCATAAACTATATTAGGTTTTATTAGGACATTTTAAAGCAAAATTTGTTTTTGTTAGTTCTCTTCCTCCTTTTTTCTCTCCCTATCCATTTTCATCCCTTAGTCCCCTCCACATTGGCCACAAACTTCTTTCTGCTTTTGTTTCTCATGAGTCCTATTGCTTTCTCATCACCTCTTCCTCCTGCCTGGTTTTATAGTCTGTATACACAATTGCTTCATCTTAAATACACATGCCTAAAACTTACAAGCTTCTGTCTGCACATGAGAGACACATGCGACTTTTGTCTGAATCTACTTAATCTACTACTTTGCAGTCTGTCTTGAATCTGCCTTTATCCACTGCTCTGTCTTTTGTTCATGGTTGCCATATAAAAAGACTCTCATAATCTTTAATTGAATATATACATGACCAGTTGTGCTTAATTTCTTTGGCATCCTGTATCCTGGTATCAATTGCGAGAATCTCAGATGCTGTAGTGCAGGATGTTTGGCTCTCTACGTTGTCAGTGCTGAGTTAGCTCCTTCCTCATTATCATGGTTCATTTGAAAACATTATTTCAATGATTAGATTTGTTTTAGATTTTACGAGGTCCAGATTTTCATTGAATAGTACTTCTGCTGGTTCAGAGTATTTGTAGACTTTCCTGATGCCTAGCACTTATTTGTACTGTTAAATTAGAAACTCTATCTTACATAGCTATTTATCTGGCATATAGTTTAGGTTGCTTTATGATTGAATGAGTGATGAGTGATACAAGTAACCATGATCTATGTGACTTAAGCTTCTAGGGGATGCTAATATTGTGTCCAAATAAATGCCTTTGGCTTCAGAGACCCAAGAAGCAAGTAAATTTAATATAATCTCTAACAGAGAAATTGTAATTATTCTTATTATTACTGATAGGAAAGCTGCTTGAATTAAACAACAACCTTGGTTCACTAAGATGGAGAATAAATGTTTCTGAAATGTGACAGCTCAAAAAGCAGACCCTACTTGCCTAGCAGAAAACCAGTGTTAACTAGTGTCAACATAAACTCCTATAAACCCAAGGAGAACACGCATGTGTTCCACATCCACCTTTACTGTGTGTCTTAGTTAGGGTTTCTGTTACTGTGAAGACACATGATCATGGCAACCCTGATCAAGGAAAATATTTAATTTGAGCTGGCTTATAATTTCAAAAATTTAGTCAGTTATCAACAAGGACATAGTGGCATTCAGGCCGGCAAGATGTTTCAGAAGGGGCTAAGAGTTCCATATCTTGATCTGTAGGGAGCAGAAGGAGACTGTGTACCATACTTGGCATAGCTTGAGCATATGAGACCTCAGAGCCCACTCCCACAGTGACATACTTCCTCCAACAAAGCCACACTTCCTAATAGTGCCATTCGTATGGTCCAAGTATTCAAACACATGAATCTATGGCAGCCATATTTATTTAAACCACCACATTATAGCTGGCCTTCTTGGGCAGTAGTATATTATTATAGAGGAGTTCTAACATGATCCCCAAACTATCTTGTGTATGCAATGGTCCTCATTTTCCTTTGTTTATGAACTTCTCTTAACATCAACAAACTCAGATGCTGTCAAGTAATAGCTAATGCCACTGAGGATTTGGCAATAACAGAATGACCAGTGTCTCTCTCTTCTCACCTTCTACTATACAGTAACAACTGTTTAGTCTCCCTTATAGGCGTATCTTCCTTCCATCTGGCAAAGCTCTTCTTTGTGGTCTACCAAGGTGAACTACAACCTCAAATAATTCCTTAATTTCAAATATATTTCAACAAAGACCTTTCTGGAGTTTGGTGGGCTTAATTATTGTACCCAGAACTTCCTCGCTTCCTATATCCATACCTTTTGCCTTGTATGTTCGCACACTCGTCCATCCTTTGAACTCAGAGTAACCTTCCCTACTGCTTGACTCTGGCCTTAGCCATATATTTTGCTTTGTCTGATGAGATTCTAGCAGATGTGATGCAAAAGGTAGCTTGAAATGTGTGTGGGAGGTTGGATTCACCTCTGGCTGTGCCTTGGCTGTCACCCCAAGAAGAATGTGCCTTGAATAGCCTGGTGGGACCATGGAGGATGAAAGAGCTGCCAGAAGTCCTGACCTGCAGGCTTACACTGTAAAGTGAAACCAGGCCAACTGACTCATAGATCTGTGAGGAAAAAAAGTACTTGTTTCAGTCACTAAGTTTTGGGGTTACTTTTTATGTATACATTATTATTGTGGCCAAAGCTAGTTGACACAAGGTACAACTTTTCCCATAAACAGTAAAAGTTTTGCACCTATGCAAAGCAGTTTATTATATAGCTACTTAATGTCTCAATGTCTTTATTCCCAGTATAGCATTTTGGCTCTATGGTTGCATAATAAAAATGTATGTTAGAATGTTGCTGTGTAGTAAGAGGAGTCTTCATAGAAAGGTGAGTATTTCCTCTGTCTATGGACACAGAAAACCAGCAACCATATGCAAATGGCCACATTCCCATCACTGTAAAAGATTTTAAAGTCCAGCTGGGCATTTTACACAAAAATGTAGATTTGTCAAAACAAACAAACAAGCAAAAACCCCCATATAACTTAATGACTGGTTTTGTTTCTGGAGAAGTATTTCTTCACAAATATCTCTCTCCTTTGTAAAAACAATCCGTTGGAATTATAATTCTTAGTATGCCACCTACCCCTGTATTTCCTTAGGGTGGGCATGGCCTGCATCTTCTTCTTTTGTATGTCTCTAGTAGGAATTCCAGTACCTGGCTTCTTATGATCATTGACTGTTTTGTAACTAAATGGAGGTCCTGCATACAACTCACATGAATAGAAAAACCCAAGGACCAGACTGACTTTAGGAAAGACTTAGAGAGGTAATGTGAATGGTGATCCTGAAAGACTGCATAGGCTCTGAGCTGTCAGACATGGGGGCATATTTTAAGGGACAGAAGAAGCTGTGGTGACTGGTGAGCAATGGCATACAAGTCCTTCAGAATCCATTTGTGTCATCATGGTGCCAGGGTTGAACCGATGGTGTGTGCAAGTTAGACAGGTGCTTAGCCATAGAGCCACATCACCAGCTGTCTTAGGCTTTCTATTGCTGTGAAGAGACAACATGACCAAGGCAACTCTTACAAAAGATAGCACTTAATTGGGGCTGGCTTACAGTTTAAAAATTTAGTTCATTATCCTCATGGCAGGAAGCATGGTGGCATGCGGGCAGACATGGTGCTGGGAAAGGAGATGAGACTTCTGTGTCTGGATCAGCAGGCTTTAGAAGAAAACTGTGTACCACACTGGCAATAGCTTGAGCATCTGAAACCTCAACTCCCGCCCACCCCCCAGTGACACACATCTTTCCAGTCAAACAAGGCCACACCTTCTAATAGTTCCACTCTCTATGGGCCTATAGGGATAATTTTTATTCAAGCCCTCCTTTAAAGGTGACTCATTTTACAAATACTGTTAAATATAAATGTAAAGATGTTACAACAAACGTTATCAAAAGTGAAGTTGTCTGCAGTGAAGTCAAAGATCAATGAATGGTAATAATGTTTCTTCACAGCACTGAAAAAACTGTAAGTGCAATGTAGCTTTGCAAATATATCAAATTAACAAAATAATCCTAGAATTATTGGAATTTTGAAAAGTTTGCTTTCAGTTCTGCTCTTAATCATAATCCTTTTGCTTCCAGTTAAAGACTTGAGTCCATTAGAGACTTGACTTAATCCCCACCATCACTGTGACGGTTACTAGTCCTCACTTCTTAGGCGTTTTCTGAAGCACAGCAGAATCAATGGGCAGAGCGTTCATTCCATCTGCCATTTGTCTTTCAGCCTGCCGCACTGACAGGCGTGTACACGATAACTGCTGGTGTCAGTATGTTTAATTAGGAACTTTTTCTTGAGCAGTAACTGTATGAGTAATAGTCATTTTGGGGTATTATCTCACTTGAACTGTTGAAACTGGCACAGAATCTATCATTTTGTTGTTGTTGTTGAGGAAACTTGGGCTTCAAAAGATTAAACGATTAAGAGATTAAGTATCAAGTCACACTGAGAATGGCAGCGTCACGAATTAAAGTTCAGCTCTGCCCAACACCAGCATCCTGCTATATTTGATGGAACTGACAGACACATCCAAGAAGACCAAGTTGAAAACTCCATTTTATTTGTGTTTTCCACTTCAGCCTATAGTAAGACAATCATTAAAATGCAAAGTGATGTGCTGTATATTATATGAACCTGTGTGCAAATGTGTGTGTCTTGCATTACACATGCCGAGTGATGTATAGTGATAAAGTTTGAGGAAAATTGTTTTTGAGAGATGCCAATAGCATATTTTGCTTTTCCCAGAACTCACCCAACCCTTCTCCTCTCCTCAGCATGCTTGTTGTCAGGAAGAGTGAGCCAATGATGACACCTAAGAGTCAAGCGCTTGAAGAATCTCATAAAAATTGAAATTCTTATCCACATCTAAGCTTGTCAAGAAATTTTCTCACAGTTTGTGGTACCTAAAATGCATCCTAACTTGTTTAAATCACTGTGAGAAACACTTTTTTTTCTAGTTACACACAGAGTCATTGTAAGAGTTTCCACATATGTAAGTGGAGACTGCTCATATGTTTCCTGGCCGCCCAGACCCGAATAATCACACAGAAACTGTATTAATTACAACACTGTTTGGCCAATGACTCAGGCATATTTCTACTTAGCTCTTACATCTTAAATTAACCTGCATACACTACTAATCTGTGCATCACTCTGAGGCCGTGGCCTACAGTAAGATTCTGGCATCTGTCACCTTCGGCAGCTTCATGGTGTTTCCTTGACTCCACCTACTCTCTCTATATATCTCTGTTCAGATTTTCCACCTGGCTTTACTCTGCCAAGCCATTGACCAAAGCAGCTTTATTCATTAGCCAATAAAAACAACACATATACAGAAGGACATCCCACATCACACATGAAAATTTGAAAGGTTCAGTAAAGGTGACACCTCTTTTAGCAAAGGAAGCGGACACACCCTCTGCCTGAAGAGTTAAGTCTATTTTTTCATTTTATTCCTCAAATAGAAATTAAGGTTTCTTCAGGACATGCTCACTAACTGCAGTAAATGTAAATATTCTTGAGTGGAACTGAGATACTGAATATTGTCAAATGCTGCCTTTCCATGGAAGAGGTGAAGCCTGGAATGAGACCATATTAGACAAAGTTTAATGTGATACTAAAATTAAGTTAGTTTTAATCCAAAATGAATATTTGAAGCAAATTTGTTAATATTAATCCTCAGAGAAGCCACAGAGAAAATACTTCTTAAAACACACTATAAAATAAACACAGGGCTTGAAATTTTACATACAAAATGTCTAACAGAAAGGAAATAAGCAGAAAAACAAAAGAAAATAACACATGGAGCAAACACATAGAAAATGGTAGTTATAAATTCTACCTTTTCAGTCATTATGTCAAATGTAAATGGATTAAACCTTTTGGTTAAAAATCATAGATTAGCTCATGTTTGGGTACCTATGTTAGTGAAACTTTATGGGTGTAGTTTCTGATATTACTAGTAGACATAATCTCAGAGGGAACTCCCTGATCTTTGTCTCTAACAGTCTTTCCAACCTCTCTTCTACCACTCACTGAGCCTTTAGGTTTAGCAGTATTTAGATGTATTTACTGGGACTGAGAGCCAGAGCCCTGCATTTTGATAGGTTGTGGTTTTCTGTGGTGGTCTCTGTGTTGCAAAGAGAAGTGTCCTTGATGAAGGGAGTTGAACAAGGATTACATCAATGAACATGTCAAAGTGGCTGGGATAAAATCCAGAAAGATTCAAAGAGCTACAGGCAACTTAGGAAAGCTGGGAGTAGGAAAGGGGATCTTCCTCAGAGAAAAAGCACACCAATTGGTTGTCCAGTGCCAATGGTCAGCCCTGAAAACACACATAGAAGTAACATTATATGGATGGAACCAGTTATATTTAGGAATATATATCTATTTCTATATGCATGGAATAACAGTTAGTGAAAAAGAATTTGAATTCAAAGAAGAATGAGGAGGAGTTATGGGTGGATTTGGTGGGAGGAAAGGGAAGAGAGAATTTTTGATTATATTCTAATCTCAAAAATAAAATAAAATAACCACAGATTAGGCTAAACTTCTAAAAATTATCCAATTACGTGCTGTCTACAAAAAGCTATACTTTAAAAAGTGATAAATTGGCAACATTTAAGATTTTATTGTTTGAATATAAATGTCTCCAACAAACTTATGTGCTAAATTCTTGGGTCCTAGTTGGTGGTACTCTTCTGGGGGTCTCTGAAAACTTTGTCTCCGTGGCCCATCTAAAAAAAATCCATCACTAAGGGGCTATACTCGGCTCTCTCTTTCTTTTTCACTCTCCTTGTTGACCATTTGGTGAATGGTCTCTTTTTTCCCACATTTCCTGCTACCATGATGTAGTCCCTCACCCTAGGGACAGAATCACTGTATCTAAAGAATACAAGCTAAAATCGCTGAAGCAAGCCCCCAGGCATTTTTTCCTCAGGCATTTACTCAGAACAGTGCAAAAGTAACTAAGACAGAATGAAATAAGTATATTATGCAAATAATAATGGCAATAACCAGAGGAAAGTTGGAGAGGCTGTACTAACATCAGATAAAAACAAACTTGCAGGCAAAAAATTGTTAACAGAAACAAGGATTATTTTGTAATGACAAAGGGATTAATCTACCCCTTTAAAAATCTACTCTTGTGCATAAATCTGTACATACTTGATAAGAGAATCCCAAACTCCTTAAAGCAAACCCCTACAGAATTGAAGAAAACAGAAAATTTAATAAAAATAGAGATTTCAATAGCCTACAGTCAATAATGTGTACAATAAATCAAGATGAAAATCATCTTAATCAATACTATAAACCAACCTGATATAATTAACATCTATTGAACACTCCAATAAATAGTGGCAAAATGCACCTTCTCCTCAAATTTTTATGGTTCAGTCCCCAAGGTAGATCATATGCTATCATATCATATGATATAGATTATTTATCATAAGCTATAAAATAAGTCTCAGTGTATTTAAATGGGCTACAACTATACAAAGTATATTGTACAACAAAAATGGAATTAAACTGGGAAAAAATTTGGAAAATTCACGATATTTGGAAACTTAACACATACTATTCAAAATAACCAATGGGCCAAAACAGGGAGTTTTAGTGAAAATCAGAATGTGCTCTGAGTACTTGTTGTATTTAAATTACTACCTACAGTTGGATCGATGCTAAAAGGGAAAACATCAATAAGTGTTCCTTTTCCAGTAACAGTTATAATTTCCAAATTGAAAAACTTCAAACCAACCATTAACTTTTCATTTTAATAAAGAATAGGAAAAGGAACAAACTGTACCCAAACCAAGCAGAAGGGAGAGGGAAAATCAGATCACTCTTTAAAGGTTGAGGAAATTGGTGGTTCTTCTACTAAAAATATTTTAATTGAAAAATGAGAGCACATTTAGCTGCAAAATTATAAAAGTAATACAAGTTCATTGCAGAAAATTGGAAATCACCAAAATGTGTTTAAGAAAAATCTGAAGAAGACATTAAAAAGATCATCTATTATGATCAAACAGGCTTCATCCCAGAGAGGCATGGATAGTTCAACATACAAAACTGAAAGAAAAAGAAATGACATGATCATCTCATTAGATGCAGAAAAAGCCTTTGACAAAATCCAACACCCCAGTTGGGTTGTGGTAGTACACACCTGTAATCCTAGCACTTGGGAGGCAGAGGAAGATGGATCTCTGTGAGTGTGATGTCAGCCTTGTCTACAAATTGAGTTTCAGGACAGCCAGAGCTACACAGAGAAACCCTGTCTCAAAAAACTATACATATACATATACATGTGTATACACACACACACATACACACACACACACATATAAACTAACACCTCTTCATGATAAAAGTCTTGGAGAGATCAGGTATACAATGAACATACCTAAATATAACAAAAGTAATATACAGCAAGGCAACAGCCAACATCAAATCAAATGGAGAGAAACTCAAAGCAGTTTCACTAAAATCAAGAACAAGACAAGGCTGTTCATGTCTCTATATCTACTCAATATAATACTTAAAGTTCTAGCTAGAGCAAATAAGACAACACAAAAAGATCAAGGGGATACAAATTGGAAAAGAAAAGCCAAGGTAATCTATTTGCAGATGACGTATACATAAGCTACCCCCAAAATTCTACCAGAATGACAAGCTCAGCCTGAGTGAGTAAGCCAGACCAGAAAGACAAACATGGTGTGTACTCACTCATGACTGGAAATTAACTGTAAAGTAAAGGATAGCCGTGCTACTGTTCACAGCCCCAGAGAGGCTAGGTAACAAGGAGGGCCCAAAGGGGTACTCACGAATCTCCCTGGGAAGTGGAGGTAGAAGCAAACTCCTGGATGAACCAGGGGTGGGTAAGGATGGGAACTTGAGGGCTTGGGTAGAGGGAGTGGATGCAGGGGGAAAGTACTGGAAGAGATGACTGGAAAGGGGGGCATTTCAGGGTCAGATAGAAACCTGATGCAAGGGAAATTTCCATGAATCTACAAGGATGTCCTCAGCTACAAAGCCTAGCAATAGTGGATACAGAGCCTGAATGGCGATCAGATTGGTGACTACTCCAATTGTCATCCGACAGCCTTCATCCAGTAACTGATGGAAACAGATCCAAACCCACAGCCAAACATTAGTCCCAGTCCACAGAATCCTGCTGAAGAGAGGGAGGAAGGATTGTAGGAGACATCATAAGAAAACCCAGAGAAACGACTAACCTGGTTCATAGGAACTCACCCAGTCTGAACCAATAATCAGGGAGCCTGCATGGCACTGACCTACATATATTTGAGAGTTGTGTAGCTTAGCTTATTTGTAGGATTCCTAACAATGGGAGCAGGGACTGTCCCTAAGGTTTTGTCTGGCTCTTGGGAATTTCTCATACTGGACTGCCTTGCCCAGTCTTAATACAAGGTGAGGTGCCTAGTCTTACTGCAACTTGATATGCCATACTTTATTAATACCCATGGGAGGTCTGCCCCTTTCTGAGCAGAAGAGGAGTGAATGGGGTGGGGGGCAGAGCATGGAAGGAAAGGAAGGAGGGGAAACTACAATTGGGATGTAAAATAAATTAAAAAATATCTAAAACTTAGAATTCCCCTTCCAATCTATGTAATTTTGGAAGTAGGGAAGAAGTGTAACACATTGCCTTATGCAGCCCAAAATGAAAGCAAAGACGACTTTGATATCTTTTTAAACAGTGCTTTTATTAATTCTTCAGGACTGTCATATTTACCCTCTCCTAACTTCTCCCATAACTGTGACCTCCAAGCTCCCCCACTTCCCATTCAAGTTACCATCCCCCCACCTCACTGAATGTGTTGCTCTCCTCAGCTTCTCCACTACTGGTGGGATTTTGCCAGTGTAGGCCCCACTGGTTTGGGAGTGAGGCCTACACTGAAAAATGGCTGACCTATCAGGAGTCAGGGCATTAGAAAACTGACTCTTCCCCTCCTAGCAACTATTAACTGCCAATAGGTCCTCAGCTAGTAGCGGGATCTGGTGTCCACATTCCCTCTCTCTATGCTGGTGTTTTGTCTGGCTTGAGTTCGATCAGGTCGGTGAACGCTGTCACGGTCACATGCGTTCATTTGTGCAGTCTCTCTCTTGCGTGTGGAGAACATTGTTTCCTTGCTGCGATTTACCGGTTCCGGCTCTTACAATCTTTACCCCCTTCCTTCTGGAAAATCTCTGAGCCTTGGGGTGAGGGCTCAGATGTGTGTCCCATATAGGGCTGAGCTCCCACAGTCTTATTTTCAGCACACTGAGCAGTTGGGGGTCTCTGTGTTGATTGCTAGCTACTACAAGAAGTTCCTTTGACAGGGCTTGGAGACTCTCTGACCTACAGAGATAGCAACTCCAACAAGACCAGAAACCTGAGGGGCAAACATTAATTCAGTGTCTGACATTCAGGTCCCGAGGTGTCCTATATAAGGTCCAACAGGCTTGGGCATTTTTGCCCCTACTACCTTGCAAACCAAATAGTTTCTCTCTTGGGCAGTCTCCATTATTGACTGTTGTGTTCCTTGGCACAACTTCAAATGTCCTACCCAGGTGGATCTCCATTATGATTTATGATTCTTCATTGCAGCTTCAGGTATTGCTCTCGTAGAAGCTGCCTGAGTGAGCACCAACCTTGTCACACATTGCCTGGCTTCTGATGCTTGCCTTAGACTTCTAGGTGGATTCTCCCTGACCCTGCATCTTTTGAAGCATCTTTAATGTCTGTAAGACCAACAACATGTGAATGACACAAGATCTTCCACCTCGCTCATATAGTACTCAGATCTTCTTAGACTATGGCAACAGAAAAGGTCTCGTAGAAGTAATAATTTTTATTGTTGTTGTTGTTTTTAATTATTTGAGTAACTAGATATTGGTGCTTCATCATTCCTGATCTGTTGATTGGCTGATCACTAAAATAGTGAATGATGTTTGGGAAATCCATTCCACTGGGATCTTATTTATTCTATAATTTGCAAAATAAATCTTTTAGTCATCAATAACAAATATAAAAGCTTTTTTATAGTTCTGATTTGCTTAACCTCAATTTGTGGGATCCAGATGATATATTTAGCCACCAGCTCTTATGTTCTTGGTGTGTCTCTGATAGGTTTTCCTCCTGGAAAACCATCAGGCCAAGAGCAGCAAACAGAACCACTTCTACCTTTAGGAGAGGAAAATTCTGAGGACAGTTTCAGCCTATTCAGAAGCTGTCACCTGCCTCAGGTGCTGAGGTCTGCCTAGCCACCAGACTGGTCCCGCACTGGAGTCCCTCCTGGGGGCTTCTCCAGGACAAGGTCACATACAGCCACTGCAACACTCTCCAGAGTCTGTTCCCTCCTTTATGGATCTTGTACAATCCCAAAATGCTCACAGAAAAGATTGGGCCAGTTTTTTTTTTCAAATTCCTCTTCAGTATATTTCCAGAAGACATTTACAATTAACCACTTCATTACCAAGAAATACATAAACCACAGTAGGATCAAATAATAATAGGAAGGGAAGTGAAAAAGAGGAAGAGAGAGACGAAGAGGGATAGCTGAATAAGGATGGAGAAGGAGAGGGAGATGGATAGGTAGATGGAGAGGGACAGGATAGGGGAGGCAGAGGTTCCTGCAAGTCTTAAGAAGTGCCTTCTGAGAAGGGAGTTGTAGGACGTGGAAGCTATTTGTTCATTCGAAACCCAAACCCTACAGTCCTAACAGCTGTGTTTTAAATTGCAATGGTAATTCACTCTCCAAAATGGTTGCTATTAAAGTTGTATAATAGGCAGTATACATAGCTTGATACCAGAATCTCTTCCTTTGGGGAGGTCCCATGCCTAGTCTGTGTTCTAACTGTCTCCCTATTCCCCCAAATGCCAATAGAGGCTAGTATGAGTGATTCTGATCTCCAAAGGGCACACAAAGTATCAAGGTCCTTCCTAGGGTTCCTTCCAGAACTAGCTGGAAAGTTTCTCTTGCTTGTAGAGGTCATTCTATTTGTAACAGCTGCAGTTAGCTTGCCAGTGACCACATTTTTTTTTTTTTAGCTTTAGTAAGGAGGCAGCTGTATGGAATGAAAAAGAATGAGGACAAAACCCAGGGGGAAGCAGAATCAGCAGAGAGGCCATCCTGCTGCACACAGCATGGGAACCCTCAGGATCTTGCAACTCTTGGGCCAGATTCACCTATGGGCTCCAGCCACATGAGGCAAAACATTTCTTTTAGCGGAACTGAGTTTCTGTGGGTTCTATCACCTTTAAGTGAGGCTTCTTGGTAAGCTGCTCATCTTTGTATATGCCAAACACCTCTATCCTCTTTCTCCTTTACAAATTAGGATCGTTCTGTGCGCACCTCTTTGTGGCTTACTCTTCACTGAATGTCATTGACACTTCCCCAGGTAGTGCTTGTGAAGCAACCTCTTTCTGTTTCAGAAAGAGCAGATCATGCTGGACGAGAAAGCACCATTCCTCTACCTATTTTTAAAGTGCCAATTGGTTGAGCAGACAATCTGTTGTGTTACAGCGCAGTTTGAAGTATACACCTTGTAAAAATATCTTTAGGCATTTGGGAGCATTTTTAGAAGATAAATGTATGGCAACACCATTTCTGGGTCAATAGTTTCATGGAACTTTTCACAGACATTTTATAGACACAGCCAAATTGCCTTCCAGGGTAAGCAGTATCAGTGTCAAGTTCACAGCCGCTGTGTGTTAGAAAAGGCTCCTTCTGCATCCTAACCAATGTGGGGCATTGTGACCTTCTAGTTTTTGTAAGGTGAGAGGCAAACTTATACCTCATTGTTCTAAGATGGGAACCTATAGATATATATGTATATCTATGTACCTATATGCACATATAGATAGATATTTAGAGACTGAGTTGTGTTTCTTTCCTTCTGTTTATATGTTTCTTCTTCTGGGAGATGCTTGTACATACTTTTTGCTTGGTTTTCTCTACTGAGTTGTTCATGTTTCTCCACGTCGTGTAATAACTTCTTATAGATTAAGTGTATAAGTATACTGTTTGCCCACCCTGACTTTTCTCATTTTAAAAATTTCAGAAGTACCAAGTATCTCCAATGGAGGTTAATGATGCCCAGGTGATGGGCTCTGTAGGCAGTCAGTGGGTGGCAAAGAGGAGGAGAGCATGGAAGGAGCTCACAAGAAGACCAAAGAGGCATTTGAAGTGCTGACCATGAGTCAGATGACACAGTGGGTCTGAGGGAGTCGGCAGCAGTGGAAGGACCCCAGAATGCGGGTGTATAAAGCAGAGCCACATGCTTGGACCACAGATGCAGAAGAACCTGCTACAGATGTTGGATTGGAAATGTTCTTCCAGTGATGACTGGAGTGGTACTGGGAAGAAGAGCTGTAAATGCAGAAGATGCCCTTTGAGATTGTGAAGCTGTAGATCGTGGTACACACAGGTGTGCCAGCATGGAACAACTGGTAAGATGTGTTGCTGAGAGGTGAGCCATCTCTCAAGAAGCAGCGGAAGACGTGTCTGCTCCATCCATCCAATTCCTGACAAGAACTGTAGAACAACAGAGATGGCTAAAAAGTGTCTGCAGGCAGCTCCTCATTGAGAGAACTTTAAAGCATCACCGTCCTGCTGCTGTTTTATCTTGTATTTTCTGTACCTGTAAGCCATGTTGTTTGTGTATTACAAGATATTTTGTTTATGAATGATGATGGCAATACTTTAAAACAAATATATTTAGTTTGTATAGTCATATGGAACAACAAACTGCTAATTAGTTAAAAACTGTTCTTAAAATATTTAAAAATTCTTATTTTAATATCTTGTTTGCCATGTTGAAAATTCAAATTTCACATATATGTACCATATATTTCACAAATAGGAGTATTTTCCTCTTTTTTCATTTAAAGAAATCGGTTATGTTATGAATCTTCTCCTAACATTTATTCTTCAATGTTTTTTTTATTTTTATTTCTTTTCTTTGGTGACAGGATCTCACTATGTGTCCATGACTGGCCTGAAACTCTGTATGTACACCAGGCTGGCCTCAATATCACAGAGATGCCTGCCTCTGCCTCTTGAGTGCTGAGATTAAAGGCATACACCTCTCCTTTTTCTTTTTAAATATTTTACAATTACTTACCAGCAGTACTTTAACATCTATCTATAAAAAATTTAATTTTGGCTGGCTTATAATCCCAGTGTTTGGGGAGTGGAGACAGGAACATCAGAAACTCAAGTCATGCTCAGTTACATACTGAGTAAGAGTCCAGCCTGGTCTGTATAGTAAATTAGAGTCTAGCCTGTTCTACATGTGACCCTGTCTCAAACACACAGATACATCAGTTTTTTTGGGGGGGGGGTGATAGAGGATTGTATGTTAACCCCTTTAGGTTACTAGATATAATTAACAATATTTCTGTGAGGAAATCTACTTTTGTCTTTTAGTACTGTGCTATTTTCAGCCCATGTGATTTTTGAGTGGGCACAGATGCTGGTAAGCCACCCTCTGCTGGGTAAATAAGTGGTTGTAGATTCTCCTCCAATAACCGTGATATCACTATCACTGTTGAGTTAGCTAGGTTTCTACTGCCAGGCACAGTATCATTACTGAGCAGGTCTTCAGTCCAAATGTTCAGTTAGAAAGCTGTCAGTTACATCAAGTTATGCACATCACTATTGCACTGGTGTAGTTACGGTGCCATGCTGATCTTTGATGGAGTTTATAGGTGTCAGGGCGGAGTAGAATGGTACCATCCTGATACCATGAAAGCTAGTCCTTAGGGAGGGAGTGTTCAGGTCAGTCTAGCTGAGGAGCCTCTTGGCCCTGTTTCTGAAGTGCATAGTTACTTAAGCACTAGGGACTTCCGACTCTGGAAAGGCAACCAAGGGCAACAGTATCAGGCTGTCTGTTTTGAGCTCTGGCCAACAATTCAAAAGATGGCTTCTCATTCTGGTATTGGGGTTTTAGTTAGAAAGTCTTTTGCTCTTGGAGGGAGTGCCATCAGCCCAGATGAGAAAAGGTAATTAAAACTACATATTGTATTTATAGACAGAATTAGGTACATTATAGGGTTTTGGTAAATAGTTAATACTTGATTCTTTGTGGATTTTTCAGCCGTCCATATTGCTATCTTATCCACCTCCCTCCTTCTTCTGTTTCTACCCACTCCTCTTCTCTGAAAAGCCCCTCTTTTCTCTTTGCCCCTGTCATGTCAACTGTACACTGCTATTCCCTTTACCCCTCCCACTCCCTATGGAGCCCCTCTTTTCCCATCTGTCTGATCATATTACTTGTACCTTGCTATTACTATTACCCCTCTATTGTTTCCCAATCTCACTATCCTGGCAATGGTCCTATTTTACTTTCCAGTTTCTGTGGTTACTACAGGCTATGTGTTCACATCTAAAGATCTGGAGCTTAGAGCCTCCAATAAAAGAGAACATGTGACATTTGTCTCTTCTGGGTCTGGGTTACCCCACTTAATATTTCTTTTGTCGTCCCATCCATTTACCTGAAAGGATCCTGACTTCAATTCTCTTTACTGCGGAATATTACTCTGTAGTGAATGCGTAACACGTTTCATTATCCATTGTCAGTTGTAGGGCATTCGGACTATTTCCATTTTCTAGATGTTGTGAGTAGAGCAGCAATGAACATGGCTGAGCAAGTGTCTGTGGAGTATAATTCAGGGTTCTTTGACATATTCTGAGGTGTGGTGTAAGTGCCATATGGTAGATTTATTTTTAGCTTTTTGAGGATTCTCCACATTAATTTCCATAGTGGCAACAACAGTTCACAATCCCACCAGCAATGAAGGAGGGTTCCCTTTCCCCGCATACCCTCAGCATTTTCATTGTTTCTCCCATTGATTCCGGCCATTCTGACTTGGGTAAGATGAAATCTCAATGTCATTTTATTTTGCATTTCCCTAGTTGCTAGGGTTGATGAATGCTTTTTCAGGTATTCTTAGCCTCTTAGTCCCTCCTCCTCCTCCTCCTCCTCCTTCTTCTTCTTCTCCTCCTTCTCCTCCTCCTCCTCCTCCTTCTCCTCCCCCTCCTCTTCTTCTTCCTCCTCCTCTTCTTCTCCAAACTCCCTATTCAGATCCCAGGCCCATTATTTGGGTCATTTTTTCATCTGTTTTTTTTTTCGGTTCTTTATATATTTGAATATTAAACCTCTGCCAGGTATATAGGTAGCAAAGATGCTGTCCTGGTCTGTGGGCCTCTACTTCACAGAATGGGATTGTTTTTTTTTCCTATGCAGAAACTTTTTAGTTTCATGAGGTCCCACTTGTCAGTTGGTCTTAATTCTTGGAGTAAAGAGAGCCTATCAGGACGTCCTTTCTTATGCCTGTATCAGGTGGATTATTTCCTGTTTCTTTCTAGTTGTTATCAGCATTTCTGCTCAAGTTTAGGTCTTTGATTCATTTGAAGTTAACTTTTATGCAAGGTGATAAATATGTGTCTAATTTCATTCTTCTGCATGCATATATCCAGGTTTCCCAACACCATTCTTGATGATGCTATCTTTTTTTCCATGCATGGTTTTGGCATTTTTGCCAAATATTAAGTAACTGAAGATATGTGTGTTCATGCTTGGGTCTTCTATTGTTTTTCATTGGTCTACATGTCTATTTTTGTGCAGATACCATATTGTTTTTATTACTATGGGTCTGTAATATATCTTAAGATCTAGAATTGTAATTCCTCCAGCATTTTTGTTTCTTTGTTTTTTGTTTTTCCCTCAAGATCAGTTTTGCTATTTATTGTCTTTTGTGGTTCCATGTGAATTTTAAGATAGTTTTTTTTTCTTATTCTGCCAAGAATGAGATGGGGGATTTCTGTTCAAATTGCACTAAATCTAGAAATAGCTTTTAGTAAATGGTCATTTTTACAATGTTAATTCTACCAGTCCACGAGCATGAGATGACTTCCTGTTTTCTAGTATTTTTCTCTCTTTCTTCAAAGGTTTGAAGTTTTCATTGTAGAGATTCTTTACTTCCTTGGTTAGGCTTATTTTTAGATACATTTTCTTTGAGGCTATTATGGGAGTGTGTCCGTGTTCACCTCTATGTATTTATTGTTGCTGTAGAGACAATCATTTGTATAAATTCATTCTATTTATATCCTGCCACATTGCTGAGTTTATTTATCATTTCTAGTATTATATTATCATCTACAAATAGGGATAGTTTGACTTCTTTTCTCCTGTTTGTATCAATTTAATGGTTTAATTTCCTTCTTGTCTTTGTTAGGGTTTTGTTACTGTGAAGGGACACCATGGCCACAACAACTCTTATAAAGGACACATTTAATTGGGGGTGTCTTGCAGTTTCAGAAGTTTATTCCATCATTGTCATGGTGGGAAACATTGTAACATGCAGGCCGACATGGTGTTTGAGAAGGAGCTGAGAGTTCTGAATCTTGAACCACAGGCCACAGAAGGAGACTATGTTCCACACTGGGCATACCTTGAGCATATAAGACCTCAAAGCCCACCTCCACAGTGACACACTTCCTCACTTCCTCCAACAAGGCCATACCAACTGCAACAAAGTCACACCACCTAATAGTGCCATTCCCAGTGGGCTAAGCATTCATACACATGAGCCTATGGGGACCATACCTATTCAAACCCTCATATTTCTCTTGCCTTATTACTCCAGCTAGTATTTTGAGGACAATGTTGAAAAGAAGAGGAAACATCCCTGTCTCATTCTTGCCTTTAGTATGATTGCCTTAAGCACTCTTCCCTTTAGAATGATGTTGGCAGTGGTTTTTTATATATAGCTTTTATTATATATAAGCAATTCAACAATTGTTGAAGTATGTTCCCTCCAGCCCTATGTTCTCTAAGAATTTTATCATAAAGTCATGTAGGATTTTGTCAGAATTTATCTGCAACTGTTGAAATGATTATGTAATTTTTTGTCTTTAAGTCCATATTGTATGGTCTATTGCATTTATTAATTGTATATGTTGAACCATCCCTACATTTCAGGGGTAAAAAGCTAACTTGGTCATAGTATATATTCCTTTTGATGTATGTCTGTATTCTGTTTGCAAGTATTTATTGAGTATTTTTCTAGTTCATTAGAGGTATTGGCCTGTAGTTTTTCTTTTTAATTGTGTCTTTACCTGGTTTGGATATTAGGATGATACCGACTTCATAGAAGTCTGTGGCGGGAGAGGGGGGTGCAGGTGTTCCTTCTGTTTCTATTTTTTAAAATAGTTTAAGAAGGACTGATTGTAGAGCATTTTTGAATATCTAGTGGAATTCTGCTGTGAATTCTTCTGGCTCTGGACTTTTCTTAACTGGAAGGCTTTTTATTACTATTTCAATTTCCTGATTTGTTATGGGTCTCTTTAGAGTTTTACCTTCTTTTTAGTTTAATTTCAGTGACTTGGATGGATCTAGAAACTTATCTACTTCTTTTAGGTTTTCTAGCCTCATGGAGTACAGATTCTACAATATTCTGAATTTCTTTTGTGTCTATTGTAATGTTTTCATGCTCATTTCTGATTCTGTTAACTTGTATTCTCTCTCTCTTTCTTTCTTTTGGTTATTTGGGCCAAGGGTCTGCTAATTTTGTTTTTCTTCCAAAGAACTATCTCTTAGATTTGTTGATTCTTTTTATAAACTTATTTTATTTACTTCAGCTCTGGTTTTTATTATTTCTTGCTGTTGTCTGGGTTTGGATTTAGATTGTCCTTGTTTTATATTGTGAGTACTGAACCATTCTGGTCCTCTGCGGACTCCAGTGGATGAACAGAAGAACCAGAAGAGCCAGTGCAGAGCGCAGGCTGAGGAAGTGGTGCTCAACGGGAGATGTGCCATGCACACTGACCACAGTTACCTTTGGGAGGGAGCACATCTATTCTCTTGGTTTCAGAGGTGTCTTAAGGCTCAAGGCATAAATGTAGGAGAATTTGGAGAGAGTGAGAATTCACAGTCATAGGAGAAAACAAATGGTTGACCTCATTTGTTCCATAGGCTTAGCAAGCATGAACACATCTCACTCCAAAAACAAAGTATGGGGGAGAGCACGGAGTACGAGCCTTATTTATAAGCTGTCTCACACAGTGTTAGACTATTAGGATGTTCTGAGTCCTGAATGGCTCTGGACTCTAGGATTGCTCTCACAGCCTTCTCACTGAAAAGGGATGCAGGTCACCTCTGTGTGACTGATAAAACTGGACTATGGCATAAGCCACTCACTTACCTAGACAATCACTTAGCATTTTAAAAGGTGTATTTGTATTATTCTAAATCTCTGTGTGTGCACATGTGCTATATGTGTATATTAGTGCAGGTGTATTTGTATTATTTTAAATCTCTCTGTGTGTGTGCACATGTGCTATATGTGTATATTAGTGCAGGTGTATTTGTATTATTTTAAATCTCTCTGTGTGTGTGCACATGTGCTATATGTATATATTAGTGCAGGTGTATTTGTATTATTTTAAATCTGTGTGTGTGTGTGCACATGTGCTATATGTGTATATTAGTGCAGGTGTATTTGTATTATTTTAAATCACTGTGTGTGTGCACATGTGCTATATGTGTATATTAGTGCAGGTGTCCATGGAGTCAGAAGAAAGTGTTGCATCCCCTAGAGGTAGAGTTTCAGGCAGGTATGAGCCCCCTGATGAGGTGCTGGGAACTGAACTCTGGTGGGTTCTTTACAAGAGCAGTGCCTGCTCTTAACCACAAAATCATCTCTTTCAGCCCCTGTTAAACCATTTAAAAATGTTGTTGGCTGCTCTCACCTAAACTGAATCGATTACACCCTCCTGACACAGACACAAGTCTCGCCAGGAACCCCCACCCACTCTCTCTCAACTTTTCACCTTCCTTAATCTTCTTGATTACAGCCACTGCCTTTGTTTGAGGGATTCTCATGAGAAACATTCTTGAAATGAGAGTAAAAGACAGAGAAGAAGAAAGGGGGTGGAAATGAAACTGTGGGAAGCCATAGAAAATAGAACCTCCACACTGACCCTGTGTTAGGAGAGGGGCCAGGGAAGATTTGCAAGGCAGCTGTCATTAATAGTGCTTCCTATTTTAGTGAAGACCTGGGAGTCGAGAAAAGACAACACAGATTGTGTTGGTGGTCTTTCAGAGCATAACAGCAACAGATATCTTTTGTAATGTATTTTCCATGGTGTCAAGAGCCCTTGCATATCTTATTTGTTGCCATAACTTCAGCTTCTAGAATGTTTCATGTTCTATAATATATCCTTAGTTAAGCAGGTTGGTGGGCGTTAGCTTGTTAACGAGAATTTGGCATATTTCCCTGATGTGGGATTTCCCTCTGCATGCTGTGATTACTACTGATTAATAAAGAAGCTGCTTTGGACCTATAGCAAGGCAGAATTTAGCTAGGCGAGGAAAACTAAACTGAATGCTGAGAGGAAGAAGGAGGGGTCAAGGAGAAGCCATGGAGTGGCCACCAGAGACAGACAGACTGAAACTTTGCCAGTAAGCCACTGCCACGTAGTGATACACAGATTAATAGAAATGGGCTAAATTAATATGTAAGAGCTAGCCAATAAGAAGCTAGAGCTAATGGGCCAAGCAGTGATTTAGTAAAGTTTCTGTTTGGTTATTTGGGAGTCTGGGCAGCAGGGAAATGAACAAACATCCTTCCTACAACATTTCCCCATAAAGGTGTGTAGGAAGAAACATGAAGGAAACAAGATGTTTCGAGGTGAACAGGAAAAAAAATTGGTAAAAAAAAAGCCATAAAGGACAGATACACACAATAAAAGATAACTATAAAATAAAGTATTTGGGATAAAGGAAGGCAGAGCAAATGACAGTAAGTATTATGATTACATTTACATGAAACTCTATATTAAAAGAATAAATAGTGACAGAAAGGAAGTGAGAAGTTGAGGAGGGAAGGCTATGAACCAGAATGGGGGCATTTTGGAGTTGATGGCTGATTTGTATTATGGTGTAGGTTTCATGGATGTTTATCTGACAAAGCATTAAAAGATACATTAAAATATTTTTCAGTTTATTTAAAGTCTATTATAACCACTAAGTTATAAAAATAGAATATTTACATACATTCAGATTTTGTTTTGATCAACCTTAATATATAAATATATGATACTAATAAAGGCAACAAGGATTCAACTTCCTTTAAAACAAATTGGGCAAGTTTTTAAGCTTTTCCCCTTTTTCTGGGAATAAAATTCAGTGTTTCACACACACTAGGCAAGTGTTCCAATCACAAACCACACTTCTAACATCACCCTTCTGATGCTTTCTTGTGGATAACTACATATGAAGAAAGCACTAACACTTAGTTAATCATGACATGCATATATCAGTTTTTCCTTAATGCACATTGTTCTCATTATTTTAATTAACCTCTGAATGACCTCATCAGTATGATGAAGTGAGATGCTAATCTCTTAGGCATAGAGAAGGTTGCTGGGTGCAATTCTATGTTAATCCAGGAACACAAATACTGAAGAGTCTTTGCCCAGATGTAATCTTAGAGTCATTTCATTCTAATAATGTTCAGGGGGAAATGGCTTCATTTTTCTTAAAATAATAAAGCTTCTAAACTTGTGATACTCTGAACATGTATTCTTCCCACTCTGCTCTTAAGCTGAGATTTTTCAGGTAACTCTCTCATTATCCTTAAGTTCACAGGAGAGCCAAGGCATTGGGTGTTGGCGGCATGAGCAGTGGGCCTCGTCCTGGTAAAAACCTCCCTCTAAACAGTTTCTTTGTAAAGGCACATTTTAAAAAGCTGTTTAATGTATCTGGTGTGTGTGTGCCTGCGTGTGAACATACTCTTGCCACAGCAGAGGTGTGGAAGCCATGTGGGTCCTGGGTATCAAACACAGGTTGTTATGTTTGATGGCAGGTGCCTTTGCCTGCTGAACATCTCACTAACATTTTCAAACTCTGACCTTGGTGGAGCTGTTTCAGTACCAGAATAAGATTGATGCTCTTTATCACAGTTACAAATACCTGAGTGTTGCTGCTAAGTTTGATAAACCACCTTGCCCCCTAGACTTGACTCCATGGCATTTCAGACTAATTCTAAATTCTTCCACATTAATAACCTCAAAACAAAAACAATATTATTTGGGGAAATCTACCTTTATTTTACTGATAGGTTCTTTGACCAACTCCCTTGTACAAAGATTTATTTTTAAAGTTTCATAAAGAAAGCATTTTATTACATTTAAAGTCACCATAAAATATTGGATGCTTTCTCACATGTACAGAATACATATGAACATTTCATGTATGTTAATAATAAACAGTCTAGGAAAGAAATCATAAAACAGTGTCATTCAAAACATTACATAGGCCCTATGTCTGAGACTCATTTCTCAGCATTTTATGTGATACAGATTATTCTGGGGCTAATAAAAATAACTCAGTGCAAAATGTGTATGTTATGAGAAAACTAGCATGTACACAGCATGGCTATGCAGATATTTTGTTCACACACAGTTGTCTGTCAAAAGCTTCACAAAGGAGCTTAAGCATGTGTGAAATTAGGACCCAAAATCTTGAGGCCCTATATTAGATCCTGAGTACAGATGGAAAAAAATAACCAAAGAAGCACTGACAGGGCAATCTGTGTACTCACATCTAGACTATGTAAGAACTCAACAAACTCAACTTCAAAGCCCACAAAATCCAAAATTCTAGTCACTTACTGAGCAAATAGAATGAGCAGATAATTCCCCCCTACCAAATGAGTACAAATGGCCTCTAAATATATGAAAAAATGTTCAGAATCCTTAGCCATCAGGGAAATGTAAGTTGACATTACACTAGGATATTGTAACTGACAACGGAGTGAGCCAGTATTCTAAAGGCTGTTGGTTGAAGGCGTTCGCACAGCACCAGGAGGCCATCTCATCCCAGTCAGGACGTCATCAAGGAAGCAATGAGAAGTGCTGCTGAGGATGCAAGCCAAAGGGATCCCGTATACATGCTGGTGAGCGTGTCCTTTAGCCAAAGGGATCCCGTATACATGCTGGTGAGCGTGTCCTTTAGCCAAAGGGATCCCGTATACGTGCTGGTGAGTGTGCCCATTAGCCAAAGGGATCCCGTATACGTGTTGGTGAGTGTGCCCAGTAGCCAAGCCACTCTGGAAATAAGCATGCGGGAAGCACTCTCAGACACAACGCTGAGTTTGGGATGGGAAGCCTGGGCTCAAATCCGATCCCTTTGAGCACTCCCTAGGCTCCACATGCCCATCATACTACCCTCCTTGGAAAGTAGCGATCAAGAAGATAGTTTATATGCAGGGAAACACACAGTAAAACCCACAGTTTTATTACCATCCACCAGTACAGTGGTTCCCAATCAGATGGATGGGAGTGTCTAGGAAGCTTACTAAAAATACGGAATATGGACCCCCAAGTGAAATGACCAACTTATCATCTCTCTAAGGCAGGCCTGTATACATACATGTCTAGAGATTTCTGATATTTTTGATGAAAATGCAGACCTGGCAATCAAAGAAGACAGATGCTGTTTATCTTGATGCTTAGAAACCTCTGCATCTATCACATGATGTGTATATAGCAAACATGTGATCAGATACTCATTCTGCATGTATTTACTAAGGCCCCACTGTGTGCTGAACACTACATTACCCACCAGGGACATGCACACATCACAACCTACGTGAGTAACTGTTACAATGCAGGCATGATAACTTTAATGCAATGTGCTGAATACTGTCACAGAGGTTAGCCATTGAAGGAACTTAAACAGCCCTTTGATATGATCTGATGTTGTCTTGCCATTTGTTTGATATCTGAGAACACTTCATTTTCAATGCTCTGTTAGGAGCAATGTTTCTTGCTGAAAATAGCATGGAACTTTAATAAAAAACATTTTGTGGATTTTTCCACCAGTCCAATTTCTTGTTTCCTCATGGTCAGGGGTCTTGGGCACATGAAGTATGTTCATTTTCCTTCTTGGAGGAACATGTGTGTGGAGAGAGGAACTCTAGTCACTCCAGATACAAAGCAAGTGATGGCGCAGGACATGTTATAAGAAGAACAGATGAGGAAGTGGATCCTCAGGGACATCTCCCTCCAAGGGGAAATGAGATTTTAAACCATAAAGAGACTATGAAAAGTGAAGTTCAACTTCCAGTATCTGTATTGAGATAGGAAACGCAGAAATGTTCTTGGTTCACCCCATACATGGCCAGCTGATCGCAGTGTCTGGCTGACCTAACAGAGCTGGCTGACCCACGATTTTGCTTATCCCTTGAACTGAACTTGAACTGTATGCAAGCTTTGATGTCATTTGAAAAATTATTTGAAAATATTTTCCTCTCTTTGTTTCCTAGCTTGCTGAGACTGCTCTGAGAAGGAGAGACAAGGGAGAGAGCCCAATTGTCTATTGATGAGTGCTTTTACAATCATTTCCCTACAAATATTGGCCCATAAAGACTCGCTAAGTATTGAGAGACTTCTTGAATTGTGTGGGGCAGTGGGAACACGACCATTTCCTATTGACTCAATGTAGCCGGAGATGGAAACTCAATAGTGAAGGCTCAGGTGTTCTGCTCCAAGTCACCGTTCTAAACGTACTGCTGTGTGAATGGAAGGAACAAATGGAAGCATGCCAGTGTCACTAAGGTGTCTTGCCAAGCACGAGAGTGAACTACAGTAGTAACAAAAAGCAAGAATTAGAAAAATACCACTCCGGAACTGTAAATGTTTCCCAGATGTTTGGCAAGAAGCAAATTCTTAGGACACAGCCCTGATGGGTTTTCACAGTCTGTTTATCAGGCAGTAAATCCTGTCCCACACAGGCACTTGGAGGAGGAGCGGTCTGGTGTTGGATTCTGCTTGAAGGAGGATCTAGCGTCAATCTGACAAAGGGAGAAGCATGTTTGGGCAGGCAGAAGACAGGGGAGGGGGCAATAGTAACAGCCCAAGAGAAGTCACAGTCACGGTTTGAATCACAATGATGTTTAGAAGCTTGGCTGCCTAAGACCACTGAAAATAGCCCTTGGAGTGGAAAAAAATGGCCTTGAAGTGAACAAGAAATAATGTGTGGGGGGCAATATGGAACCCTACAGGATAAACAATGATATTCTGGGTGGCTAGTCTGGCAGAGGGACTATCTCCCCACCCACCTCTTGGAAAACTCTTTGTCAATGAACTGCATCCAAGATAAGCTGGAAATTGAGTTAATGTTTCTGCTCTCCCAGGTGAGCAGATCTGCAGCTGTGTAGTGCAAACCCTTCACATATGCCCAAGTCTGAGAGCTAACCAGCGCAATGGACTCTACATCACAAGCTCTCCAAAACAAACCAGCTCCCTCTCCCCTCTAATGGGACCTGTCAGACGACAGATGATGCCGATCCCTGTCATTAGTTAGGTACTTTAATTGATTTTCAGTGGCACTAATAAGTAACCAGAGTTCAAGCTTACAGAATTTCCTTCCTAATTGTTACTGTTAAACTACTCATTATAGGGATAAATAACACCCCACTTTATTTAAACCATTTCCTCCATCCGTGTAAATTCCGCTGGAAGTATCCCAGCCTTTGCTGGCCCCTGGGAGGGCTCAGCACTCAGTGGTGAAGCAGTGCAAGAGTTACTCAAGCCCATTGGCTGTTTTGTTTGAATAAGCAAGCCACAAGATCCCAGCACTGACGCACTTCCTAGCGCTTTGTATTTAAAAGGCTGTAGAAAGGATAATTGACCACAGCTTGTCAGCATGAGAGATTTACTGTCATTAGCACAAATTCAGATGAATTGCTTTAATATCATGGAATATAAAAAATGGTCAGATAGTTTCCTTTCTCAGGACATTAAGGAGGCTTAAACAGCTTTTCACAGAAAGCATAAAAGAGCCAGGATAGAGAGGTAGGAAGGAGTGAGACTGGGAGAGGTAGGCAAAGGCAGATCTCAAATCCTCAAGCATAATGCAAGCGATCAGACATCTCGTGTTTCTTGTTTGCAGAAAGGTACAAAAATAAAATTGAAAAGCTCCAGTACTGATTTCTGTTTTGTAGTGCAGAAGTAGAAAAGCCTATGAGTTCTTTGTATTTTGACTCATTTGTAGAGAACTCGTCATGCTTAGTTCTGATTCAAAACTTTTTGTCTAACTATACTTATCTTTGGAGATCTAATTGTTTCGTTCAAGATCGGCCAATGGGTTCCACTTGCTCTGAAGCAGCCATTGTCTGAGGATTGTATATGAGACACCTGTGCCCAGACACAAGCAATGCTTATAATCAGAAGCAATTTCATTTCATTTTGCTTCCCCACAGTTCTTGGGGGGGGCATTTATCTCCTAACACTTAGAAGGCAGTACAGGTTGTCACTAATAATTATTTCATCTTGAGTTTGAGAAGGAGGGATGCATTCCTTTTTGTTTATTAAATCTAGACTTTCTTTGTGATCTGTCCATTCCACTAAGACACAAACATATGACTATGGCTCCACTGATATTATAGCTACGTGGAACTAATCTCACCTATTTCTACATGGCTCAGTACTGTGATTTACACTGGGCGATGCTGTGGTCAGTTGTTTCTGTTGTATTTGTTAATTCCTGATGCATGCTATTTGTTGTTTTGAGGGTTATTTCCCCCTTTTATTTCTTGGTCATACTTGACACAACTGAAAGGCTAAAGTCACAGAATTTCCCTTCGGAAAATTAGAGAGGAAGTCTTTAAACAACAATAGTCTGCTCAGTTTGTGCATTTGATTTTTCCATCATCAGCAGCCGTGTTGTCTAAAATATGTAAATAATTGCATCAACAGGCTGAGGCCACTCCCCTCTCTAGTCCTCATGTCCCATGACCAAAATGCTGTGGACTGAATGACTAGATTCCCAAGACCTGGGACTGCAGGTTGCCCTGACAGTGCCTCCCCCTACCCCGCCCCTGTAGTCTGAGTGCTATCAATTCACCTCCAAGTTGCTTTGGAAGCCATAGATTGAGTTTGTTGATTCTATTTTCAAAATTCAGATAGACCAAAGGCTTGGCTCACATCTGTTTATCCCAACTTCATATTTTTGTGTGTCACAGAGAAAGATATTCTACTTATAGGTTAATAGAAAAGAAAGACATGTCGAAGATAGACTAGAGGGAGATCTGAAGAAGCAAACTCAAATTTGTTCAAACTCAGCTATAAGATGCCTTTTCTTCCTTGTCCCTACAAGGGAGGTGGTAACAGAACTACCTGTGTCATTGCAAAATGTGTGTGAAATGATGGCAACCTTTACATGAGGAAAAAGAAAATGGCAAGAAATCACAGTGTACCTGACTTGGCTACATTAGCATATGAAGACTAGTTGATGCAGCCAGGGCTCTTTCATGTTCCAACAGAGACTGAGTCCAGGCCTGCACAGGATAACAGCATTTCCTCCTACGTGGATAGCGATGCATCCTTTAAAGTGAAACCTGTGCATGCTGTCTCTCGTATGCAGCTTTAACTAGTCCATTATGCCTGGTGGAGGAATCCAAGGCAAGCTTGAAATGAGGCAGCACATCAGACAGGAGACGCTTGCAGGGTATTGGACCAGACAGTGAGGCTGGAGGTGGGAGGGGGGAAAGAAACTTTTAAAATTAATCATGCCAGCCTGCCACTTAGGAAGCTCCGTTCATTCTCTCTCCATGGATTGAATGGTCCATATGGAAAAGTATAGTGAGTTATAGAAGCTATGGATGGAGGGAGGGACAAGGACAGGAAGGGAAGGAGGGAGGGAGGGAGGGAAAGAGAGAGAGCAGGGAAAGCAAACTGTTGGATTTCTTCTCTGTGCCTGGTTAAGTCCCTGCAAAGGAATGTTAAGTGCCTTGTATTGGTTGTTTCAGTTGGTCATTTTCTAACTATTAAATGTGTTTCTGGATGTAGTGGGCAAATGCCCTTCTTCCCTTTCACCTTTATTCTCTTTACAGCTCAGCATCTCTTGCTGGCTTTGGAGAGACCATGAATATCCAATAAGCTCTGCACGCACTGGGAAAAGTGAGAACAAAGAGCAGCAAATTAGGCAGAGTAGTGTGTGGAGTGACACTTTTGAGGACCCCAGGTCTTTCTGTAGTCATGGTGTTCTCCTGACTTCACCATATCACTTAGATGAACGCACAGGGCCCCAGAAATATTCTGCTGTGAATGTTGGTGGTTGACCATCAATTACCCCATAGTATTCAGGGAGGATTAATTCCATGACCAACCCTATTTAAGGATAACAAAAGATACTCAAATCCCTTACATAAAATGATGTAGTTTTTGCAAATATTCTATATATATCCTCTACAGCCACATTCTTTAAGTCATCTCTAGAGGACATAGAATCCCCAATAAAATATAAATGCTATATAAATAGGTTGTATTGTTTAGGAAATACAACAATCAGTGACAAGGATCAGTGTGTAAATAATCAGTAAAGATGAATGTTGTGAGCTTTCAATGAGGAATCAGTTGAATCTGTGGATAAAGAACCCAATATAAAAAGCTATCACTCTGTATGTTTAAATTAAACATAAATATGTTTGTAAATATTCCCTGTCATGGTTTATATTGCTTGTCACGTTGACAGACTCTAGGATCACCTAGGGGACAAACTTCTGGGCATGTCTGTGAGGAATTATCCAGGTCATAATAATTGAGATAGGAAGATTGACCCTGAATGTGGGCAGCATTACTCCATGGTCTGGGGTCCTAGACCGCACAAAAAGGAAAAGAATAGCCATGTTAAAGTATTTGTCATTCTCTGGATTTCTGCTTCCTAACTATGGATGCTGTGTGGCCAGCTGCCTCAAGCTCTTAGCTGCCATCATGATTTCCCCTGACAAGATGGACTGTATGTTTGAGCTGTGAGTCAGTTTGAACATTTCTTCCTTAAGTTGCTTCTCGTTGGGTGTTTTGTCACGATAATTGAAAAGGGAGCTGAAACAGTGCATTGGTACCAAGGAGAGGAACTGTGGCTGTGTTAAACCTAAGCACATAGTTCTCAGGCCATTGAAATTTGTGTGGGGGAGGATTTGTAGAATGATCTGAAGCTTTGGTCTAGAAAATCTCTTGAATACTGTAAACACTGTTCTGATGGGAGATGCATAAAGCAAAAGACTGAGAGAAAAGTGGGCCATGGAGGCCTTGCTCATAAAGTCCAAGAGGGTAGCATGAACTACGACAAGAATCGTGGCTAAAGGTCATTTAGATTGTATTTTGGTGAATAGTTTAAATGCATTATTTCTTTGTTCAGGGAACTTACATGAGGATGGCTTTAAAAGTAATAAATTAATGATTGAGGGAAGAAATTTCAAGACAGGTTAACATTCAGCTATAGCATGGTTATTCTGGTCTACAGGGAAAAGAGCAAGTGGCCGCGCAGTTTGTAGACAATAGCTCAAACAAGTTTACAACCAAAGTCAAGGCACACCCTGAAAAAGAGCCAATGATTGTTAAGAAAAAAAATCTCTTGTTCTGTGATGTGACATTAGAACAGGTGCCCCAAGGACAAGACACCACCAACCAAGGGCTCCAATTGGTGAGAAGACAAATTCATTTCAAAAGAGCAATCTTAAACTGTATTACTGAAAGGATTCCCTGCTCGTTGAAAACAATTGCCTAGGAAGTGTTTCCAAGGGTTGACAGAAGCAGATCCAACTGTGATCTAAGAAAATCAAGGCTCTGTCCCAAGCTGGTAGCATTAACTTTTGCAGTATTGTCCACGTGGTTTTGCCAAAATGGAAGTTGTGAGATTCAGGGGGTCACAACATCTTGTGCCTCCATTCCACAGAGCCACTTGTGTAGGAAATGTGAAGTAGAGCAGAGTTCCTGCAAGAAGGCCCCAAGAGGGTACTGAGTGAAGCGATAAAGTTAAACTCGGAGAACTACTGGAGGTCCCAGGATGATGACATTACCAGAACATGGAAGAAACGTGCATGCACACAGTGAATCCAGCTCAAGAGAAATGCATATGCTGTAGACACTATAGCTGGAGAGGAGAGGCTGTGCAATCCCTGTGAAGTCTAGATGATTCCGTATGAGTCCTCGATGCCAGATACAGAGCTTCAAGATTGGTGTTCGTCCTGCTAGGTTTTGGTTTGACCTGAACTTACCCCACTGTGTCCCTTTTCCTCCCTTTTGGAATGAAAATGATTTTTCTGTATCGTTGTATCGTGGATGTAACCTTTGTTGTTATTGCACAAGGGATCCCAATTGTCTGATTCTCAAAAATGATTCTACACTTAAATTTTTGAATGTGCTGTATCTGTTAAAGATGATGAGGAGCTGAAAAGCCAGACTGAATACACTGTGCATTCTGAGGTGTTCATGAGTCTATGGGAGCAAGGGGTATAGGAGTATGACTCAAAAGTGGTATATTTGGGTGCCATATTAACATGGGGTGGATTTGGATGATTTATATTGTCAACTTGATAATATTTAGAATCAGCTTGCAAACCTCTGAACAACTTATACCATTATCTAGATTATGTAGATGAGATGGGAAGACCCACCTAGAATTTTGGGCAGTGCTTTTCCAGAGCTTTGGACTGCATGAAAAGAGAAATTTAGCTAAGGAAGCGAGTTCATCACTTTCAGGTTCCTGACTACAGATGAAATGCGACTAGCTGCCTCAAGTTCCTGCTGTCCTGACCTCCCAAGCATGATGAACTATGTCATAGCTATTCTTGGTCGTCATCTTGACTACATCTGGAACTGACTAAAACCCAAGTGGCCAGGCATGCCTATGAGGGAATTTTTTTCTTAATTGAATCATTTGAAGTGAGAAGACCCACTTCTAATCTAGATCTTTGAGGTGTGAAGATCTACCTTTAATGTGGACCACACTGTCTTCTGGCAGCCTATGTGAAGAACATAAAAGAATGAAGCATGCCCTCTCTTTGCCTGCTTGTCCTCAATAGAAAATTCATTCCTTCACTGACATTAGAGCCTACTTCTTTGGGATCATGCTGTATACTGAAGACCCAGCCTCATGGACTGAACAACTTATGGATTCTTGGACCTTCCATTGGTAGACAGCCATTGTTGGATCAGCTGGACCATAGCCTATAAGCCATTCTACTAAATCCCCTGTGTGTGTGTGTGTGTGTGTGTGTGTGCGTGTATGTGTGTGAATCATTCTACAAGTTCTGTCCTCTAGCGAATCCTGACAAATGCAGACTGCATCCATGAACTATGACCTAAAATCAATCCTCCTTCTCCTCTTAAGCTGCTTTCTGTCAGGTGTTCTGTCATGTCAATGAGAATAGCAGCTAAAACACTTCCTACTTTTGTTTTCTCCCAATTTAAACAACTTAAATTTTATCAAAGTGAAAATTACTTCTAATCTCACCTTTTAGTGATAGTCCATTCGAACATCCTCTGTTGAGAATTCTCTATTCAGATCCTTACCCCATTTTTTAATTGGGGTATTTAGAATTTTAATGTCTAGTTTCTTGAGTTCTTTGTATATTTTGGAGATCAGACCTTTGTCTGATGTGGGATCAGTGAAGATCTTCTCCCATTCAGTAGGTTGCCTTTTTGTCTTAATGACTGTGTCTTTT
>PVIU01000567.1:0-185053 GCA_004026605.1 Ondatra zibethicus | reverse complement strand
ACTTAATATTTTGTTAAATATCTTTTAAGGTATTTTTCTATGTATATTTATATATAAGAACCACATGAGAATAAAAAAGCAATCAGAAGTCCTTCAAAAAAAAAAAAACCTTTTTCACTTCAAAATGTATCCGGATGTCTGCTTTCCATGCCCATTGCTATGTTCTTCATACTCTCAAATGGTTTCTTACAATGTTTTCTCAAACATCATTATATCATATTTTATTGTTATAAATAAGTGTAAAGTTTACAAATCTCCAAACACATCTTTGCATAATTTTATGATATCTTAGGATAAAGGTCTAGAAGTGACCTCATCAAGTTGGAGATAAGACAGTTGAAACTCAGATGTATGTTCCTACATTTTCTTCGATGGCAACATAAGCAACAGGGCGAATTTGTGGCGGGTCTCTACTTCGCTGTCCACCTCCAATCTCTTCTTTTCAATTGATGGTTTAATTTCATATTTTACGTAGTTTTCCAGTTACACACACATACACGCGCATGCACGCACACACACTTGTTTTATATATATATATTTCTATAATTTATTTTATTCATTTATATATAGCTACAATATGCTTTGATAAAGTAAATTCCTCATCCCACCTTCAAGTCCCTCAGGCTCCTTCCACTCTATCATCTTCTCAGCTTCTTATCCTGCTTCACAGCCCTCTGAGTCCAATCAGTGACACTCTTATGTGTATGAGTGCAGGGCCATCAATGAAGCATCATTTTAACAGGGACCACATTCCTGAAGAAAAGTGGTCCTCCTATCCCAGCAGCCCTCAGCTGCCAAGACTCCCAGCTAGGGGTGGGGCTTCATAAGTCCATCTCCCATTTATGCTGGCACTGGTCCTAGCTTAGTCTTGTTAGGTCATACGCAGGTAACCACATCCGCTGAGTTTCTGAGTGCAATGGCCACACTGTGTCCAAAGGACAATGGTTCATAGCCCTCCTCCCTAACCTCTGACTCTTACAATCTGAACCCTCTTTTATAATATTCCCTGAGCTATGTGGGAGGTGGCATGATATAAACAACTCTTAGGGATGAGTACGCCGCAGTTACTCATCCTCCACACACAGACTAGTGTAGGTCTTTGTATTAACTGCTGTCTACTAAAATAAAGTTTCTCTGCTGAGGACAGAAAGCTGCACTAATCTATGGATGTAGAGATACATCTTTAGAAGACAATTTAATGCTTCCATTTAGCAAACTGATAATAATAGGTTCTTCCATAGAATTTATAACCTCCTCAGTCATGGGTTCTTGCCCAGGTATAAAGGACCATGCATGACTAGCATCTTGTGGAGTGGGCCTTATATCCAATAAGAAACCAGTTCCCTCGGTGATATCTATTCCACTATTGTACCAGTGGGCAAGTCATAGCAGGTCAGTCATTGTAGTGCTTGGTGTTCATAGCTACACAATCGTTTCTTTAATCAGCAGCCTGTATCATACTTCCAGTTCTATGACACTAACCATCAGGAAGAGATTGTGCAGGTCAGGACTAGCTGGCTTTCTCCATGTCCTGTGATCTAAGTGTGTGTTGTCCTCAGTAATAACATCTTCCCATGTAGTTCCTATTGGGTCATCGAGAGTAATGGCAATTGCCTATTTTGTATTGAGGGTGTATGGGACCCTCTATGGCCAACATCATGGAGTACAGAATCCTATACCAGGTGTCGGACTTCTTGTTTGGTGACCTATGGTGTCAGTGAGAAGCGTTATCCCCCAAAGAATAACCCCATTTAAACTTTTTACACACACACACACACACACACACACACACACACACACACACACACACACACACTACTCTTTGTCCCTTTCCATACCACCTGTGTTATCCTGTTCCCCCTCCTTCAGAATCTCTTCCCATACCTGAAAATCCTCTTCCTAGTTTTCTAGCTTCTCAAATTACTCAGGGTTAATCACACATGTCTAAGTCTTCACAGCTCAGATCCACACATGGGATAGAGCAAGCATGTTTGTCTCTCCAGTTTTCACTCAGAATGGCTTTCTTTTCAGTCCCATCCATTTAATATTTATTTCCTGCCTTTCCATGCTATATAAAAATATTTAACTACTATGGGAGACTTTTTTGGAAGGAAAAGGTATAATATATGTGTGTGTGTGTGCGTGCGCACATATGCATGCATATATATATTTGCATATATAGAGAGATTTTTGTCAAAAGAATAGTTCCTAGATTTTTATTATTATTCACATTTAAAAACTACAATTCTTGATGATTGGTTCCTTAAGTTTCTTTGTGATTTCAGTTATTATTTTTATTATCTTAAGCTACATTTTGCACAGACATGGTGACTTTGGGGTAATTTGTGGATGCACATGTATGTTGAATGTGTTTTGGCATTTGTCATACAAAGCTAGACAGATGGTTTCCGTGGACAGTTAACGTGAGCATAATTCAAAGGCAGTGGGAAGTTTGTTCCCCTCAGCCTACAAATGGTGCTTCAATCCTTGGCTAGAAAGAGCTTTCCTGTTCAGGACTATGGACTCGAGAAGGCGCATGCCAGGAGAATATGCGTAGGAGGCATAGATGTAAACCGTTTTGACCAATTACTGAAAGGCCATATCTCGTCTTGTTGGGCAGGCAGGACAGGCAGACTAAGAGTGCTGTGTGTGAGTCGGGGGAGTCCCTGGAGCTGAAATATGTGAAGCCTATGATAGGATACTCCAAACTGTGGCTGCTGGCTGGGTTCTCAAGAATCCACCATAGAAACACCCACCAATCATTTTAAGGCAAAAACTGCAGTCTCTGTGGCAAACGGAATCTCAGAAGACATAAAATAAACAGCTGTATAGACTGAACCAGTTCGGTCATACTGATTTCAGTGCATATGCCATGTGTGGCAGCAGACTTTGCCGTTCAGTAGTAGGAAGACACACCACACAGAATGGATCTTGTATCATGCTTCCGTGTGAAACCGCTGCCAACCCCCTGGTGCCAACGGAAGCCCTAAGACCTGAGCACTGCCCAGCACTGCTTAGGTTTGTGTCTGTTATCTAAGCCCTTCACTGTAACATGATGGCCTGGTTTGGTTTCTGGCCTCCCACAAGGTCCCCCAGCCCTTTAGTCCCAGAGAAAATCACACAGAGGTCTCCAGAAGATTATAAACTGATTGGCCCATTAGCTCAGGCCTCCCATTAGCTCTTGTAGCGTATATTAACCCATTATCCCTATCTGTGTTAGCCACATGGCTCAGTACCTTTCTCAGTGGGGCAGGTCACATCTTGCTTCTTCATTTGTCCAGGCAGGAATGCCGGGCGAGCTTCCTGCTTCCTAGAATTCTATTCTCCTTGCTCTGCCTCTACTTCCTATCTGGTTGTCCCACCCATGCATCCTGGCTAATGGCCAATCAGCATTTATTTAAATCATGATTGACAGAATACGGACAATTCTCCCACACCACTTCACTAATATTTATGGAACTCCCTAAAGTAAGCATAGAACCCCTATGTCATGAAGTGAAACAACATTGTTCTCTCTAAATAGTCTAATCTTAACTTTGAGAGTAAAAGTAAAGTTTTAAAAATTGCTAAAAAGAGTCCCTCCCCCAAATACCCCTCAAAGTCAGCTCTAGAGCTTTTTGAAAATAGCTTTTCCTGAATGGAGAATCTATATGCTGCTCTAAAGCAGTTCTTACAGACAGTTTTGTCTCTCATCCCTGTCTAAATGGTCTGATTTTAAAGTGTATCCAAGGGGAATGTACTTTTCATGCTGCGCTGTTTTGACTTCTTATGCAGAAGGGATAAATGGTTGAAAAATATCTAGCAATTTGATGAGCATCTTCTAGGTGCCAAGGATTGTGCCGAGTGTGTCAAATCATCCCAGCCGAGGCTGTGCATATACACTGTCTAGCTCCAGAGAGCTGCATGAGGCTACACGCCTCAGTGCAGAAGGACTCTAACTCAGTGTAGCCTGATCCCAAAGTGTGTACTTTAAGGCTGTAGTGTTCTTGGTATTTTTCATTCTCTTGACATGATAGACGTCAGTAACATGGGGAAAAATAGGGTCCAGTGGCTTTTTAAAGTCCACACAATTTATACATTGTGCACAAAGTATTTCTCACCTGCTTGTGTACCATGCTGTGCCCCGCATCCTGGGGTATGCAGAAGAAGTAAATTTCTTAGTTTGCCTGAGGAAACTGGAACTTCTGGCCCAAATTGTTCCAGTTGTCTACCTCGAAAATGTAACATTAGGCAATATGTACACATATCCACACCAGCTGAGATAACTCAAAAGAGAGAAATATCAATGTCAGCTGCCTTCTCACTCAGCAATGACAAGCAAATCTGAGACATTAGTTGTTTTTTAAGCATACATATTTTGTGACTAGCACCCCTGAAACGGAAAATATTTTGAATATGTGTTTAATTAATTTTCCTCATATTTTTGAAAAAATATTATATTCTCATTAACTTAAAAATAAAACGAAGGCTTTTTCTTAGTTTATACATTCTCTTTGCAAGTTATTTGAACAATCATGAGTCTTAAACCAGTCATAGCAATGCTGATGTACAATGAGAAAGAAGATAATTCTTTTTGTCTTCAGTTGACTAGACACTGAAGACACTGTATCCTTGGTAAATATTCAAATGAAGTTTCATCTTCCATAACTAATATACATTCCCCATTTGCCTGTATTGATCAGACATACGCCAGACTGACTCAGTCCTTGTCTGCTTAGGATAAGTCTGGATTATGTTTCCCAAAGCTAGCTTGACCTCTGTGGTTCTTTCCTGTGACAGGTGAATTTGGTCATCATCTCCAGGTTATCCAAACTGGTGGGGGCCAGAAAGGACAAGAAATAGAGGAGAAAGAAAGAAATAGATCCATCGGCAGACTTTCCAGTCTTTGATGGCTTAATTCTGCTGTTGATTGTATCTTCTAACTCCATTGGTTGGGAGTTTGACCACCAATGCAACAGCGCTGTGATGTGGCCCTTTCAGAAGTGATGAGTCACAAAAGTCCCGCCTTCCTGAGAAGATCAATAGCACTGCCGAGGCAGTGGTTGGCTTGGGGGTTTGGATGTACCTGCTTTTCTCCTACCTGTCACCTTGTCCCCCTCTTATGCCTTCGGTTATGGCACGATGCAGTATTGAGAATTTCGGTCTGGAGCATCTTGATATTGGGTTGTTTAGCCTCCAGAACTATGATATATGATCCAGTTTCATTGTAAACCATTTAGTTTTATGCATTCCAACAGGATTAAACAGATAAAAACTAGATTTTTTTAAGAAGAAGGGAAGGAAATATTTAAGGACTAGATAGCTTTACAGATTCAAAGTTCAAAAACATTATGGGACTTTGTAGCTCAGGGAAGCCTTTCACGGAGATGGTCTATTTAAAAAAGAATGCTGGCCTTAGGGATAATTCTTTGAGTTTAGGTTGATGAAAACCTCTCTGAGATTGAACTTCACATGTTAATTAATAACCACCTCTCAAGGGCTAAATATTAAGTATGAAAAGGGTAAAGGCATGTACAATAGGATCGTGATTTCAGATAGATAAACAGAAGACAGTTGAATGAGAGTATTGGGAAGGTGGCCATATAATATAATTACAATGAACAGTCCTGGATTTGTAATGTTTCTTGTAAAGCAGCTATACCACCAGACTCTAAACATTTGTCCATAGTAAGAAGCTGCTTGTTCGTTTCCCTGCTGCCCGGACTCCCAGAATAATTACACAGAAACTATATTATTTAAATCACTGCTTGGCCAATCACTTAAGTGTATCGCTAGCTAGCTTGTACATCTAGTATTAACCCATTTCCAGTATTTTATATTTTATCACGTGGTTCATGGCCTACCGGCAAGGTTTCAGCTTGTCTGTCTCTGGTGGTGGCTCCATGGCTTCTCCCCAACTCTGCCTTCCTTCTCCCAGCATTCAGTTGAGTTTTCCTCGCCTATCTCTGTTCTGCCCTATCAGGCCAAGCCAGTTTCTTTATTAGCCAATGGTATTCACAGCATACAGAGGGGCCTCCCACATCATGTGTTCCTCTTCATGTTAGGGTCTGTACAATATCTTCAGAGTGCTTAACATCCCATCTGCTCCTTCAAGCCCTGGTGGCTGTTTCTGGAATGGATCACAGTGCCTGAGAGGAGTGATGTCACACCCACTCCCTAACTTACTACTTTCCCTGCAATCACTGCCAGAGATGGCTGCCCACTTCATCTCCATTCTCTGCTGAACAACTAGGGAACAGTTTGTAATGATTCCCTTTCTGCTCTGCCCTAGGTACACATCACCTAGGCTTCTTTTAAATCTCTATTCTTTATCTCTTTAAGCCATTGACTGACAGGAGATGTGTTCTATTTAAGAACAGAGGCAGATGCCTCAAGATATGGGAAACTCCAATAAAAAAGGGTCACTGAAAGAATGAGAATGTATTTTCAGAATAACTTTTAAACAATATCTCATGAAATTAATATTATAAAACTGATGCTTTAACAGTGTTAAATGATACTTATCACTTGCCATAGCTGCTGAAGTTGGTTAAGGAAAGCTGGACATTCTTCATTAGAGCCTTTATTGTCATTATTTTATGAGACTAGGGAAGGATCAGTCCCCAGCTTTGCAATTGTGCACTTTAGAGCCTTTCCTGTCTTGCTTTGTTGTCTTTCTCACCAGGATGATAGCAACAGAAGCAGCAGGAATGAGAATTACCCACTTCAGTGTTCATTTTGAACTCAGACCTTTCCTAATCATTGTGCTTATTTTAACTTATGTAATGTTTATCCTCACCTTCCTCCACTATCCTCAAGAACACACTGAGGACAAGAACTATTGGTCAGATCAATGACAGGTGATATTATCATACTGTGGAAACATTTAATAACAAACAATAGTTCTCAGTAGGGAACAGTTGTGGCAATGTCTAGAGACATATTTGGCTGTCTCAACTGGGGTAATTCTGGTGTCTAGTGGTAAGGAGGAGGATGCTTCTAAACACAGTATGATTCCCAGAACAACTTGCCATGCCAGAGTTATTCAGTCCCCAAAAGTTATTAGTACAGAGGTCAAGAAACACAGATACTATATGATATGAATGTTCTTAATCAAACAGTCTGAATTCAAATTCCACTTCTGCAGCTTACTTTCCATGTGACTTTTGAGCAAATTGATTAATCTACTTCCAGTCTTCCTAGGTTTAAAATAAAAATAGTAATACTGCATCACCAGGGTAGTGCACGATTGACTGCACTAATGCACTTCCCACTTCCATGTGCTTGCAGTCCCCACTAGCATAGTCAATGACCTCCCTACACCTTTGTCTCAGGTGTTCAGGTTCATGTAGTTTTTGGCTGTGTTTTTCTGGTAGGCACCTGCTATAATGTGTCTTCCAAAAATCCGTGCACTGGAAACTTAATCTCTGGATTCGTAGGTTGATGATATTTAAGAGTGAGTTCTTCAGGGGTAATTGGGATTGGATGTACTCATCAGTGAGGTATCAATAATGCTGCTAGTAGCTCTATTACAAAAGAGACTCATTGACACATTCACATGTTTTCTCTCTCATCACGTGGAGTTTCTTGACATTCTACAATAATAAGGTCCTCATCAGATACCATCAGCACATTGAAATTAGTCTTGGCAGCTTTCAGAACTGCAAGAAATAAGTCTGTATTCTTTTAAAATTAAAATATAATTGTATATTTTCTCCCTTTCCCTCTCCTCCCTTCAGCTCCCCATCCCCCACTAGCTCTCAAATTCATGGACTATTTTTCTTTAATTGCTATTGTTTCATATGCATAAGTATATACATACAATTATCTCAGTCTGTTTAGTGTTGTTTTTATGTAATGATTGGTATTAAATAACCAGTTGGGGAGCTCATCCCTGGAGAAGACTATTCCTTCCATTTGCAGCATTCCTTAGTTGCCTATAGTTCTCTGTCTGTGGGTAGAACCCCATAAGGTTTCTTCTCTCCATATTAGCATGCCCACTGGTGTTGCATGTGTTCAGATCTTGTCTAGGCAGCCATAATGTTATGGCATCATGGGTAAAGTTTACCTATCATTTTAGGAGATACAATCTCACAAATAGATTTCCTGGTCCTCTGACTTTTACAAACTTTTCACCCCTTCTTCAGGGATCTTCCCTGAGCCTTACTCTTTGTATATATATACATATATATATATATATGTATATATATGTATATGTATATATATATATACAAACTTCTCTTTGCAACATATTGAGACTATTACAGAAAACTGAAACTGGTGAAAATGCAGGAAGCAATTAATTGTGAGGTGATTGGCTCCTATTGATACTTTACATCACAACTCATATATATATATATATATATATACATATATATATATTCTTTATAAATTAGTCTTAGGTATTCTAATGCTACAAAATGAAACAAAACAAACATAAAAATGGGCCAAGACAAAGTCCCTTTTAGAATGTGTCATAGGTAAATGATTGTTATTTGGGCATGCTGGACATCTTTTAGATCTGCATTTCCCCCTTCCCAGTGCCTTTTCTGAAGGCAAATGGGAGCATGACCAGGATTGTGGTGATAGGGACTGTCATGAGTGCAGAGTGGTTCCTGTCACTGTTCATGAAGATGAGCCTTCTCCATCCTACTGCATTTTTCTGAGTCCTTTGGTAGGCAGGAGCAGTAAGTAGGGAAATTTTGAAAAACTTTGTGCTCAAGAAGGACAACTATGTCTCTAGACAACAGAATGTGGCATTCTTCCCAAAGAAGAACTCCCAATTCCATTTGGGAATGGGGAAAAGTCCAAGTTGCCAGTAGCAAACAGTTGTCTTGTGAGGTCACAATAGGGCTAGGAAGTGTCTAGGGAAACATAGGGAGAAGAAAGGACTCTGGTGTGAGAGTAGACACAAGAGTCTCACTGGAGACTCACTAGAAATTCTTTGGAAATATTTTTCAAGCAAGAGTCTGCATTCTAATTTGTAACGTAAGCACATTGGTCTGTACTGGCCTAAAGAAATGAAGGGTAATTGAAATTTCTTAAAAATTTTGATTCCTCAAGATGCTAATAAATATGGCAGTTTGTCACACTTTTCTTTCAGCTCTTCAAATCCATACTTTCCCCTGACATGCATTGTGAACTATTGCTTTCAAAATCCTACAATGCTCTGCTAAAAACAATACAGTTACTGAGTAGGCTGAAAGCCTGGAAAAAAGACTCATCAAGTCATTTATGAAATACCTTGCTATCAGACAAGGCCTCCAGAGCAATCAAAACACATTAAGTTTAAATGGCATGCTGTGTTTTAGACCACAAGTACTATATCCATATTGAAGTAGTTTAAATATAAATGAGTTCTACAGAAATGCCAGGCGAAGAATTACTGCAAAAAGTAGAAGATCATGGGCCAAATGTTTGAATGGCAGTCCAGAGTGAGGTCTCACAAAGTTGAAAAGAAATTCCCCAAAGAAATTCATACTGTGCAAGCAAAGACAGAGTTTAGGATTCTAACCACATGCAGTTAATTTACTCACTGTCCTGCCCACCTATGTGCACACTGCACTTGGTAATGGATGCACTACAAAGCTAACAGGATGAAGCCAGGGAAGAAAGTTAGTGTCTCAGATTGCTATTCCTGCTGAGTAAACCCCCAAAGTATAGAAGATGAGCTCTTACCATAACCTCAGAGCCTTTTAGCTTACTAAGGTTGACTTGACTAAGCCAGATGGCTTTTCTGTACTCCTCCTTGGAGTCTTTTGTATGGTGAGTGATGGTGGCTAGGTCCAGGTCACCCATGACAATGACTCATTTATCTTAAGTGGTAGCAGGGTTGATCCAAAGCCTACAGCATGTCTTTCTCTGCATGGCATTATCACTGGACCATCTTGAAAATGGGCTTGGCTGGGCTTCTTGATTGTGAATTCCAGGAATACAAAGCAAGAGCTTCCAAATAATTCAAAGTCAGAAGCTACTGAAGGCTGTATTTGGAGACAGTCAAGTTAGTACCAGTGACAGAAGATAGAGAAATTGAGCTCTGGCCTTAGACAGATGAATAAAGATAACTTATAAAGCACATTAGCTAGCATTTAATCATCAGATACTCCCACAGTTCGTAAGGGTGTATTCATGCATTAATAGTATGTTTTGATTTGTATATCCTGAAAGATGCATTGAATGACAAAGATTGGATACAGGTTACAGTGAGATGCTCATGATAAAAATGTGTTTTATATAAGAATTGTGTGTTATATGAAGGAAGAAATACAACTTTATTTGGAAGGTAAATGATTAAAACTTAAGGGATTTAAAGAAAAGCTTAAAAAGCTATGGACTGTCTAGCCCAGGCAGTGTGTTCAGCTTATAGCAGTGCAGGTGGATCACTGGCAGAGCTCTCTGGGTTTCTTCTTCAGTACAGTGGCAACCTGGAAGGGAAATGGAAACCAGCAGTTAGAGCCACAGAAAGAAATGGATTACAAGCATCACAGGTATAGTCACAATTCTGTTCTTTATTGAAGATGAGGTTGAGATGGCTTAAAGATCTTGGAAGCATTTCCCTTCAGGAACCTGAATCTACCAGCTGCTCACAATGGATCATCCAGCTTCCTTGGCCCAGATAACTGCTACCCACTAAACTTCTTGTAAGAGAAGAGTTACAGGTTGACTTCAAGGTAGAAATCAGACCTTAGAAGTAATTTCTCTGACATTTCCATATCAACAGATTACAAAATTTAAAGATATGTTTCCTTACATAAGTAATGCATGATGGTGGTATAAAATATAAAATTAGAAAATACAAAGAGCAGGAAAGGTTAAAATTATCCTAATCCCAGTTTGAAAAATAGCTGTCAACAATACAAGACAGATTCTAGGGTTTTTTTTTGTCCTACACATTTACAAAAGTATGTATATGACAGTGTTTTATATTGGGAGTTAGTTAACTACTTTAGGAGTACAAAGCAAAATTTTATATATATATATATATGTATATATATATATATATATATATATACTTGATTTAAACATTATGCATGAAAAATGATCCCATAGAACTTCAAAGTGATTCTGGATCTTTCTAAGGAAGGTCTTTTGCATCTGCACAGGTCGTACACTCCTGAAGTTGGTCTTGTGTATATTATACTCTCAAGTTTAAACGGTTTACACCAGAGGACTTTCTTCTCCCTTCCCTCCTCTTAGTCTCAATGACTACCAGAATACTGGGAGCTGCAGAAAAGGCTAAAGTTAATCCAAGCGGTGGTGCTCTTGGCACAATAGGGAATTTGTCTTCAGACACTTCCCACTTTCTACTAGATGAATCACCTTCAAAAATTCAGGCTTTTCTATAAGTCCCAGGGGCTTGGGTTGCCAACTCCAGTACACAGGTGACTGGCCCTGCAGAGTGAGTATCAAATTGTACAAAGTTATTCTTTAGCCTAGAAACATGAATTTGTCCTGTTGGATCTGAAATGTGTTTGAAACATTTGACTCAACTTCTTCCCAATTTCTACCATTAAGAATGGTCATCTTATGCCAATATCATATGTATGTATGTATTTTGGAAGCAAATAACCTGTTCTACATTGCCAGGGGCCATGGAAGGAGAAGAGGTTTGCTTTCATGTAGCATATGCCCAGAGAAGCTCCAAAACCCGATCGAGATAATTCCAGAGCTTCAATTTAGAAGTTTTGGAATTGATTATATCATATTATTTAGTTATTTTGGAGACAGTCTTGTCATAGAGCCCATGATGGAATTCACTATGAAGGGCCAGATGCTGATCTTCAACTTCAGCCTTCCCGCTGCTGGGATTACAGACATGAACCACCACAGCCAGCTGTGACTTGGTTAAATTTAGGTGAGATCTTTGCTTTAGAATTAATTCAGTAGGTTATGAGTTCTAATAATTTAGGGTAATGGAAAATATATTTTTCACATGGGTTGGACATGAATTTGGGCAAGCCATAGAGTATTCTGTGTTGGATAGGAGAATTGTGTATTCCATGTTCCTGTGTGTCTCTGTATCTAAATTGTCCCTTTGTCATAGGCTATCAGTCATTGAATTAAGCCAGTAGAAGCTTATATAAACTTGATTACAGCTGCCAAACTCCCTTTTCATATAAGCTCACATTCACAGGCACCATAGGTTATTTAACTTATTATTTAAATAATTTAGTAATTAATTTACTGTTTAATTAATTTAAATTAAACTGTGGTGCCTGTGAATGTGAACTTACATGGAAATTTAGACATAGGAGTTAGTCCATGGGATGACAGAGGTAAAGACTGAAGAGCTATAGCCATAACCAAGAAACATAGGATTGCTGTTTTTGTCAGTAACCTTGAGAATGTGGACTATAATGTCCCATAAAAATTCCACAAGGAACCAACCCCACCAACACCTTGATTTCAGAATCCCAACCATTGTGACTGGAGAGTGAAATGTCATCCGTAGTGACATGTGTTTAAATACTTGGTTCCCAGTGGGTGGCATTGTTTGGAAGTTTCTAGAGCCTTTGAGGGTAGAGATCCACTAGAGGAAATCTGTCACTTAGGGATGAGTCTTCAGATTTTATAGCCCTATTCTACTTCCTGTCTGAGCTCTATGCCACCAGCTTTACACTCTTGACACCATGCTTTCTCCACCAAGATGAACTATATCCCTTCTTAAGCCCTTCTTAAACCGAGGCAAAATGAACCCTTCTTTCCTGAAATTGCCTTTGTCTGGTATGTTGTCAGAGCAACAAGGAAAGTAAGTAATAAGCCAGTCTTCACAATAGGAAGAAAATTATTTTGGAAAGCATTGAGCAGATATGAACACTAATTATGATTATTTGAAACAGGAAGGACTTAGGGAGCAAGAATGCCAGCAGAGACAGAGTCCAAAGGTTCTTGCATTGGTCCAAGTAAGAGGTGATGATGGCTGAGATGAGGGTTCTAACAACAGACCTAATAGTTGATAAATTGAAATATGCTTTGGAGATAGGGCTGGCAGGACTGGTTGGCGGACTGGAACAGTAGAGAGGACAGAGGAGCCCTAGGATGCGCTGAAGGCTGTCAGTAAACCCCTGAATGGATATTGGTTATTATATACTGAGTGGGGAGACTTGGGATGTTCCAGGACTGCCAAGATTGAATTCATCAGATTTTTCAGGGACATGCCAGATTGTTGCTGGTTCTTTCAAGTCCAGTGTTTTAAACAGTTCAGAGAGCAACTGAGTACCCAAGACTTGTAAGAAATTCCCCATGGAGTTTACCCTGTAAAACAGCCTGCCTGAAAGTGAAGACCAGGGCCAGCGATAAACTATGGCATCCTTAATTCTGACATTCAGTCTGCCAGTATTTCACCCTCATTGCTCAGTTTAAATTGTGAGCCATCATTTGCCTCTTTAAGAAGTCTGGGTACAACAGGAAACCTAAATCATAACATGTAACAGGGTGTGTATTGTAACAAGGAGCTTTCCACCCTGATAAAATTTTTGAAAGCAATGCTTGTAATTTATTTCCTTGTTTCCAAGGAGACAGTCAGGCTTATAGGTCAGTAGAAGAGGAATACAATGCTGAAATATTTCTTAACCAAAAAATTAAAAAAATAATCTTTCCTTTTCATTAAAAAATGAAACCACAGTGAGTTTTTCTGTGCTGGTTCTTTTCAGCCAGCTCTCTCCCCAGGACAATACAGCTGTCTTGCCTCATGGGGTGACAAGGATGCAGTGGCAGTCCCAGGCATCTGCCACTCTTGAAAGCTGACTCACTCATCAGCCACAGTCTCCAAGGTTTCAGCATCAAGGTTTCTCTACCGACAGTCAGCTTGTGCCTCAGAGCCGGGACCCTTCAAGGTGCATCCTTGAGGCTCAGCACAGGAAGAGCAATGCGGTGCTCATTCCTGAGGCTCTGCAGGAAGGGAGGAGCAGGGCCGAGGTGGGAGTACCATTAGCTTAGCCTTATTAATAAAGTAGGCTTGATGATTTATTCATAGCTGGGACAATGCGGCTCCGCTCTGGAGGTCAGCTCAGGGCTGTTACATTAGAGATGAACAGATGCTGCGGAAGAGAGGGGGGGCTCCGGAGAAACAGTCTCAGGCTGCTTCTATAAGGCAGTCCACGGATTTATCTGACCAAGCCAGAGTTCCCAGCATTTATCTGTATATTGTGGCTGTGCTGGAATAAATGCTGGCAACGGAGGTCCCTGGAAAGGTACCCCTTGCTTTTCCATTTCTCATCTAATGAGAGTTTGTTCACCTTCTTGGTTTATCCTCTCCTCCCCAGTACCTGGAAGATGCTCGAGTTTGTAATTCAAGATGTGGTATCTGGGGAATATCAGAATAATACACATCTGAACGTGATCTCCATCATAGCCAGAGCACTGAGGAAGTCGACGAGAGTCAGTGCATCGAGGCTTTTCCGGTGCATGGCTGAGCACACAATATTTTCAAAGATTAAGTCCTTTAAGATCATATATCTTCCTTACCAAATGAACTGTAGAAATTTTATAGAGAGTCGTAAAATAGGTTGCGTACCCTGCAGAATCCTGATAAACAGCAGGAAGAGATGGACTTTTTAAAGTGTCAATTGGTGTCCTACTTGTTAAGGATAGGTGTCTGTTCGTGGGTTTGTTCAATGGTTAGTTGGTTGATGTGGTTCTGAGGGCAAGAGGAGCCAGGATTTGACAGCCTTCAGAAAAACAAAGGCATAAACCATCACAAACGACAGCAGCCTTGACTGCAATAAACAGCAGCAGAAATCTGACTTATTTACTACCCCATTGCTGGGTTTCGCTCTGTTGCCCCCATCTGAGCTCCCCTGGCCTCCCCAAAGACTTCAGGAGAATTCGAACAGATGTCAGAGAAGAGAGTTAGATCCTCCCTCCTTCTGAGCCAGACCAGAAGAAAGAATTCCAGGCCACAAGGGGCACCGGAGAAAAATCTCATTGTTGGTGCATGTGCTTCCACCCAGCATGGCTACTGCAGCGCCTCCCTCCCCTCTGCTCAGCTTCCTGAGAAGAGATCAAATGTTTCAAAGCATTTCCACCTTTACTAATTTTTAATGCCTCTGCCAGACTGAAACTTGCCCACTGGAAAAAAATAACCTCTGCTTGTTGAAATAGCCCAAAATAAAAGTGCTCCTTAATGGTAGCACATGTAACTTCCTCCCCGACTGCAGTGGGAGCCAAGGAATGTAGCTTTTGCCCAATATATTAAGCATTAAAAATGTCCCCGGGAAATGATTGCACTAGAAATCTGAATATGTTTGAATATAATTCTTGAAACTCGGAGACTCCTTATAAAAGAATCAAGAGTCTCTCACCTTGGTTCTTCCCTGCCACTCCTTGGGCTTCCAGCCCCACCCTGCTCATTCCTTTTCTTTGCTTCTTCTCCCTGTCCTCCTTACCCACAACCACCCACCAGGATCTATATGGGAACCAGGAAGGAAACCCTAGCATTTGGCTTCCCAGGCCATCAGGAGATAACACGGCCTATCAGCCAGAAAATAAAACTCCCTGACTGTAGTTGCAGAAATTGCAGCTAATTATATGCTCCATGCTTCCTGCAAAAGATATATATTTTAAACGGCTGTGCTGACTTTTTCCCTCGGCTGTATTTAAAGGTTAGTTTCTGACCTGCTTCCTGGTTTAATGGAATAGTTTAAATATTACAAATCGTTACTTGATTCTAATGAATTATATCTCCCCTGGCACCTCACAAAATCCTTACAGTGCCAGAGGAAATCGTTCGAAGAAACAGGGGAGTCTCCATGATCATAAACAGAAGAGCACGCCAAAGGGTTGCTGGATTCAGGATGGGCTTCTTGGGTGGTAGAAAGCTTTTGGCCTTCGGCCTCACACTCACCAGAGCACCCGAGGCATGTGGCTGAGCAGCGTGAACTCCCACTCCCTGGCCTCCTTCTGATTGTTCACTCAGCTTAATTGTCAGCTCCTGCTAAGAACCTGTAACGTCTCATTTTGCTAGAGACTGTGGAAGTGTTGAGCGTTGCTCATGGCCAATTCAAGTAACTGAATGTGTGTGGTTTCCCTCTTGAATGTGCAGATACTAGGACAGGCTAAACCTGCCTCTGCACATAGAGGCCTTTTAGTGTTCCTTTCCTATCCTAATGAAGGTTTGAACCCAAACAAATTCTTTCTGTACAATTGTGTGGGTGGATACTCTCATCCCAAATTTTCTAGCTATAAACATCACCAATCTCTTTCAATAGAAGAAAGCCGCCTAAACGCAAGACTACAACAGCTAACATCACACTGTTGGCCCAGAGAAAATGAGCATTTCTCCCACCTTAGAAGCTACAGGGAAGAAATTTAAATCTCCTGATTGCTGCAAAGCGAATGTGAGCAAGGCATGGGGAGCTCTGTTGGCTTACACAGTTTCATTGTGGGTTTCTAAGCCTTTAGCTGCTTGACTCTAAAGCATGCATGTGGAAAGTGAAGAGTCCAGTCATGGGTACAGATGACTTTTCTGTATGGTTCCCAATGTCCTAGGTTCCCTTTCAGCGCCAAGCAGATTTGATAACCCAGTGTGCAACCATGTTAGTCAGTTTTCCATCATTAATAAAAAATGCCAAGGTGATCAACTAATTTTAGAAATTCAGATCTGTGATGAGTGGTCTTCACTGCCTCGGGCCTGTGGTGGCACATTACAGTGGAAGTGCACGGCAGGGCCAAACCACTGACCCCTCCTGGACAAGACACAGAAGAGGGAGAGACCTCAGTCCCTTAATTTCTTTTTAGGTCAAGCCTCCAGTGCACTAGAGTTCTTCCACAAGGCTCCACTTCCTAAAGACTTCACCGTTTCTCACTACCACAAACTGGAGACAAAAATTTCAACATTTTAGCTTTAGGGATGGACATTTAAGATCTAAAGTAGAGCATTCACCCCAGAAGTTTTAGCCACATGTGATATTTCATATGCAATCAAATTCTCTCATAATATATCTAAACTATAAACAGTAGAATCCTTATAATTGTCAATCTGTAGAATATCTGATAAACCTTGTAAAAAAAATTAAGCAAGTTAATGGTTAAGGTATTTGGCCCCTGATTGGTTATTCAATACCAAGTAGTTAGTCCTTAAGACGTATGTACATATGAGCAACTCTAACAGGCTCATCCATTGTATTTATTTATTTATATGTGTGCATGCATGAACAATAATTTAAGACAAAGAGAAAAAAAAACAGAAAAGAAAACAATGGAGACAATCCATGAAGGTTGAGGAGGGCTTGGAAGTAGAGAGAAGGAAAAAGTGGGAGGGGAATCCAGGATATGAAAATAGAGGGTTGGAGGTGATCAGAGTATTCTGTATGCCTATATTAAATGTCACAACGGAATTCGTTACTCTGTTCAGGCAATACACACAAATGAGAAACAAAAACTTACAAATGATGAAGATTTAAGCTGCTTAAATGACTCAGAGGGCTCCCTTAGTGCACAGTCTAATTCAAAGTTCCTACATTGCCATGGTGCTTAGGGGCTTCCACCTAAAAAACATTGAATTTACTCTGAGGATGTTCTGAATTAAATCAAAGATCTTGAGAAGAGATAACTTACTGTTGGAAACATAAATTTATCTAATTGTTTGCAAAAATGGTTATTAAATAAGGGCATTATGGAGGGACTCAGAGAGAAAAGGAGAAAGAGACAGAGAGGTGGAAAACCTGTATCAGTAGGAACCTTCCAGATACTTTATCTGGTGGGGGGAGGAAGGCAGCGAACTCAAAGCTTGAATGGGGATTGTGCTGAAGTGGAATGAATGCTAAGCCAGTTTAGACCTAGCAGCACATCTTGAAGGATGGGTGTCATTAAAGGTGGGCTTTAATTTTCCAGGCCACAGAGAATGCAGACAAATCAAAGATTCTTCTGCTTCTTTTCCATGATGAAAAACAAAAGCCCACTTTGCTCTAGGCGGGGGTTCATCTGATGAGTGTTTCAGGAGCGTCCTAGAGGACATAGAGTCAAGGTTTTAACTTCAAGTCTCTGTCAACCAGACAGTTAGTCATGGGCAGCAGAGATGGCAGCAGAAGGGAAAGGATGGGGAAGGACTCTGGGATGAGCTGAGGGTGACAACAGGATGGGGAAATCCAACATCACCAAATATTTATTCAGGCTTCTATAAACCTCCATGAATGAGCTGAGAAGACGCGTCTCTGCTGCAGAGAAGGCACAGGCGGCTCGGAAGCTGATGGTGGTGCTCATGCTGCTGCATTGTTGATTAATGTAATTGAAGAATATATTTCAGAAACAGAAAAGGAAATGTGACTTCTTCAGGGACCCATTAATTTCTTAGGCATGAAGTGTTTGAAGGTTCAAAGGCTTTGTCGAAGCTTATTTTAAATTTAAAATTTCCATTGCCAAGGGATTGATTACCATTCTTATATGAGCTTTGTCAAACACAAAGTTGATCTCAGTTCTTTCAAAGTTCCGTGACACTTAGTTGTTTTCAGAGCCTCCTCTTTTGTCCATAGGAAAGACAGTCTTACAAGTTCTCTCAAGGACAGGATCGCTTTCACCTCACAAGACCAGAAAGATAAAAATGCCTAAACCCTTACAAACAATTCCCACTCTCTCCATCTTTAGGGTTTTGCCAATCGTCTCTGCGAGTCTGATATTACGCCTCCCCACTCAAAGATGTCTTATGTTAATCTGTGTTTGGTTTCCCTTTGACTTCAAAGCATCAACTTGTTTGAGGTCTTTGTGCATATGAGGCTTAGTTATGCTGTACAGGGACTTCTCAATTTTTCCCCATCTCTCTACCCCAAAGGACTGCATGAGGCTCTATTTATAGCTTCCGCCTGCCCTCCTCTGACCACTGTTTAAGGCACTCTCATAAACAACACCCTCTGAAGGTCCCTCACAATGTCCCCAGCACCAGGCTTTATTTGTGCTGTCCTGACACTGAACTCAGTCCTTCAAGCCAGACAGCAACATTTCTGGTTCCTTGGAAAGCAAGCAAAGAACTACCATTTCACACAAGGGTGGGAGCAGGAAGCAGTCTTTAAGACTTGGAGTTAAATGGCACTGCCATCTGCCTCATTATGCAAGAACCACCAGGCTGCATTTGAAACAATGGCATCATGACCTGAAGCTCACCCAGGAGATCAATAATGAAATTGCTGAGGCTAAGGACAGCTCAACAGATGTAGCATGAATTCTAATTGATCTTAATAAAAACCCAGAGTCAGATATTGGGGTAAATGCTGAAAGATTAGAGAAGTAAAGGAGCCAGCCACTAGAGAGACTTTTTATCTCCACTGAATCCTCGGACAGAATGTTCTGAGCTCCTGTCTCCTCCCGCCTTATATTCTGTCCTCTGCCCAGTAATATCCCTTCCTGTCTCTGCTTCCCTAGTGATGGGATTAAAGGCATGTAACTCCCAAGTACTGGGAATAAAGATGTGAGCCACCACCACCTTGTTCTGCTTCTCTTTTAGACTGGATCAATCTCCAGTAGTTCAGGGTGGCCTTGAACTCACAGAAATCTGTTTGCCTCTGCCTCCCAAGTGTTAGGATTAAAGGTGTGTGCCACTACTGCCTGGCCTCTATGGCTGGCTAGTGGCTAGCTCCACCCTCTGATCTCCACACAAGCTTTATTTCTTAACTCACAAACAGAATATAACCACAAAAAAAATCTTTTTTTCTGATGAGAAAGTATTTTCTCATTTCTTGCTTGCCTGGGTTCCTGTGCATGTGTGGACACCCAATGTTGACGAAACATACCTTTTTCATAGATTACAGCCTTGTACATTGAGAGAGGGACTTTCTTTCTCTCTCTCTCCCTCTCTGATCCTAAAGCCTCACCTCCTTTTTAGCTAGTCTGACTAGTCAATTTACTTACAGGAGTCTCTGTCTTTGCCTCCTGTATTGGATTACAGGTAGACTTCCATGTCTACCTTTGTGTGAGTTCTGGGAAGTCAACTTCTGATTGGCAAACCTAAATGACAAGTGCTTGCTCCACTAAACCACATCTCTGACCCTTACTTGCCTTTATGCCTTTACTGCAATGCCTCTGGAGCACAAAGTCTCATATGGGTGCTTCCTTTAGACTTGGCTTTCATCAAGGTTGTCTATAAGGACACTGGGAAGGGTAGGCAGCAGGTTGGACTCAGAGCTCTAGATTGGCTGTCTACAGCTGCACAAAGCATTAGCATCACAAGGTCACCAGCATTCAATATCCTTGGTAAACAGAGACATTTGCTGTCCCATCTGGAAGAAGTACTGTGATTCACAGTGATTTTGTTTCGATGGCGTTTCTATCTATGCTCATTCAGGGGCATGTGTATGCCTGGATCCTAGTGCTACCACTTGGGAGGTAGAGGTCAGACGGTTGGTGTGAAGAAGTGTGACTCTGAAGACGCTCGGCTCTGGTCCTCTGAGTGCTGTACTCCAGGTTTGGGCCTTCTTGGATCCATGCCTCGTCTTCTTCCTTCCAATCTGTAGCCCAGAAATAAACACAGTCCAAATGCCTGCTTTGAACCCTTTGCCCCCAAAGAAGCGGTAAAGGGATCAGACCTGAAGCAGTTTAATGCATTCTCAATCTCTGGTAACTTTCACTTATTTACTACATAAAACTAGTGAATTGTGGTAACCACACTGAAATCCACAGACTCAGAGAAATTAGATAAAGAGGAGCCGTCTAGAAGGAATTAAGATAGAAACCATGCAACACTAGATGTGTGACTGACATAACCAAACACCTAAGACATGATAACCCAACAAAGGACTCCTCACAGTTCTAGCAGCTGTAAGGTCCAAGCAACTGCAGGTTTGGCCTCTCTTGAGGCTTCTCTTTCTGGATTTGTTGTGTTCCAGCTCTGAGCTTGTACAGTCTTTTCTGTGGAGATCCTTGGTGACGTCATCTTATAAGAACGTGAGTCAGCTGCTTTCCTGTGTGAAGACCCTGTTTTCTTCTTCCTTCCTTCCTTCCTTCCTTCCTTCCTTCCTTCCTTCCTTCCTTTTTTCTTACTTCTTTCTTTTTTTTAGTTTATTCCACACAGGGTGTAGCCCTGGCTGTCCTGAAACTCACTCTGTAGACCAGGATGGCCTCAAACTCACAGGAGGTCCACTTCCCTCTGCCTCCCAGTGCTGGCATTGAAAGAGTGTGAAGGGTCCTGTTTCCAAATAGTTTGTCTTTTGATGGCGAGTATCAGAACTTTAACATGGGATTGGGACAAGAACAAAATGCAGTCTGGTACCATTAAGAATTTCTTTCAAACTTCATTTTTTAAATTTTACTATGTTTGGCAAGCAAAACAGTATATATTTAAGTATAAAACAAATATTCATTGTATAAATACAGTGCAAAATAATCTCCACAGTCAATTTGATTAACTACTTCTGTGTATATGGAAAAACCATGTTACATCTACCCTCTTAGCAGGTTTAAATATAGAATACAATATTATTAGCAATAATCACTGGCTGTACATTGGGCCCCCAGACTTCATTTAGTATATAGCTGCAAGTTTAACATTTCACAGATATCCAATAATTTCTTTTGGTCCCTAGTATCCACTTTTCTATGCTAAAATGAATTATGCTTTTTTAGATATATATACATATATATGTATATATATAACATATTTGAATGAATGAAATATGTATATAACATATTTGAATGAATGAAATAGTATGAATGAATGAAATTTGTTACTGGTCTTTCTGGGTCCTAGCACAATGTCTTCCAGGTTCATCCATACTGTCACAAGTGACATAATTTCCTTTTTATATACATATATGTGACATACATGTGTGCATGTTTAAGTGGGGGATGGACTTACCTGTGAACACACATATGGCCAGAGATGATGCTATATCTCTTTCTTGATTGTTTTCCACCTTAACTTCTGAGACAGGATCTCTGAAAAAACGGGAACTCATCAGTTGGCTAGACGGGCTAGCCAGGGAACTCGGGATCGTCCTGCCAGCCCTCAGCCCGGTAGTAGGCATACAGACAGCTGTCATGCTGCCCAGCCATAGGTGCTGAGGATACAGACTCAGGGTCCTCATGCTCATGCCTCAAATGCTCTACCAAATGAGCCATTTTCGTTATTTTATTTTTTGAATTATTTTTTTCCATTTATTTTAGGTGTTGACCACAGTTTCTCCTTCTTCTTCTCCTTCTGTTCCCTTCCTCCCCCACCTCCCATCTACCCCTCCCCATTTACTCTTCCTCCTCCTTCTCCATTCTTAAAGGGGCAGGCCTCCCATGGGTGTGAACAAAAGGTTAAGCCATCTTCTTAACCCTATTACTTTTTTATGGCTAAAATAAATAAACATATATAACATATTAACATAGATCACAACACTTTGTTTCTTTTGAGTATATATTAAGAAAAATGCCTGGGCCATGTGATAATTCTATTTTTATTTTTGAAAATACCCTCACTGTTTTCCATAATGGCTGCACCAAGATACATTCCCACCAACAGTGTAAAGTGTTCCTTTCTTTCGCACAAGTAAGGGTATTTGAATAACTCCAGTGTTTATTTATTTTAGTATTTGACAGCAGGAAGGGAGCTGTAGATCTCTGTTATGATTTGGATACAGGCAGCCATGGAAACAATGTTGTAGCCTAAGGGAAAGTTCCAGATTACCAGAAGTGGGTAGAGAAGTCAATGGAGACGCAGAATGATGGAAGAAGGTTTGCCCCCTTCCACCAGCAGTTTTAGATCCGCTTGAAGGCGGCTAGCAAATGAAGCAGTGTGAACTGGCAGTTTCTGCAGGTCAGGCCTCTTTTTGCCTCTTTTGGATGGAGGTAAATGAGCTATGTGTATGCTGGGCTTTGACTCTGAAATGTCTCCCCACACTCAGGTGTTAAGGACTTAGCTGAAACTGATGGAGTTTGAGGAAGGAAGCAAACAGTAACAGTGTACTTCATCGTCGGAATTCCAAAATGCAGTGGTGTTTGAGGGAAGTGGTGCTGTACCAGGTGAAGGAAGCAGGTATGTTAAGGGTATATCTTATGGTAGCTCCTTAAACCTCAGGTTCACAGCCTCAGTGAGGTGAGCAGTTTCCTCTTCATGGGATACCCCGCCACCATGATGCTCTCCCTCTTCATAGGTCCAGAGCAAAGAAGCCAGCAGACCTGGGCTGAAACCTCGGCAACTCTTTTACCCCTGCAGGCTTTTCTCCCAATGTAGTTCACACAGAGATGGGAACAACTAGCCCAAGGAAAGAAGAATGGATCTTAGTTTACAGTTCTCAGCTACCTCCATTTTTAGCCTGTTCTCCCTATTGTGGAAGAACTGCACCCATGCCACTCAGCCAGGGAACTAGGAAATGTAGGTTTTCTAGGTAAGTAAACCCATGGATATGGATGACACTTATCCCATCTGGGCTGATAGTTAACGGAGAGGACAAATAAACCTGGTAAAGCATAGAGCCCCAAAGTTCAGAAGCAGTCATGACCATCATCTTTTGCATTATATCACCTTCACACAGAAATTTTAACAAGTTAGATGTTGAAACTGTTTCATAAAATTTTCATAAGAGTATGTTTTGAAAACTTTTAAAGTACATGCATTCTTATTGAAGGGAGATATAAATTTAGGTTTTTAATTTCTAAAATTGTATTCATTGTAAGCATAGGTTCAGTAAAACAATTGTATATCAAAATTTCAAACAACAGGAAACCACATTACATTCTCTTGAAAAGTTTTATTGCAAATATTCATTAACTTGTACATTGTATTTATGTATAGTTCGTGTGTGTGGGCATGTGTATACATGTATGTGGCTGTCTTCATCAATAATTTCACCTTAATTTTTTTTTTAGACAGGGTCTCCCTCCGATCCTGGAATTTCCAACTTAACTAAACTAACTGGACAGCAGGCCCAGAGGTCCTCCTGTCTCCACCTCCCCTCCACTGGATTTGCAGATGCATCATTCATACCTGGCAAGGACTTTACCAACCGAGCCTCAGCACCATTTCCACGAACCAGGACAAATACCAGACCCAAGGAAACCACAGTGTGGACTCTACTGGCTCCAGTGGTCCAGTCCCTTGACATTTTTGAACCATACTTTCCATCTGTGGATGGCTATTTCCACCTCTCTTCCCAACAAGACTGAGGATTAAGTGAAATACTACAATGAGTCTCTTTGTTACTTCTCTTTCCTTTCCCTTCTTTGTAATCATGCCATCTTACCCCTTTCTTTTCCTTCTCTCTCCTTCTATTCTCTTTCTTTCAGTTAGATGTGGATATTGGACTGGGGGTGGAAAGGATAGTGAAATGGTCTATTGATTTTCATAAAAGCATTTGGCAAAGGATGACTTACAAGTCCTAAAGTCTTTTTAGGGTGTTTTGGCAGCAGCAGTTAATGAACTAATGAACATATAATAGGTAAAAAATAAAATAAAATAAATTAGTTGGGGAAGCTATCACTGGGACCCAGTAAAGCAATGGCTGAGGCAATGTCTCAGTAGATAAAGCTTTTGTAGTGCAAGAGGACCTGAGCCCAGATCCCCAGAAACAAAGTAAAAGCCAACTGGTTGGCAGTCCATCTGTAAATTCATCAGAGCTGAGGAATTCCTGGAATAATCTGTCTAGCTAGTCTAGCTGAATCGGTGAACTATGAGTTTAGTGAGAGTCCTGGCTCAGAAAATAAAATGGGGAGCAATGAAGGAAGATACTGACATCAGCCTCGGCTTGCCACAGACAGGCACACATGTGCTTGCACGGTGGTTCCCACATCTGCCTACACACACACACACACACACACACACACACACACACACACACACACACACATACACACACACAACTAGAACAGTATTTCAAGAGTCTATAGAACTGTAATTTAATCTCTCATATGCATCTCATTATCTTAACAATCCCAAACAACAGCCATCTGATGCCTTATACAGAAGGAAGAGGAGAAACAGTTTCTGTGGACCGAGTACCAGGCCCCTCTATCACACTAGTGATTCTTTCCAAATGTTGACTGTCAAGGGAGTGTTTCCCATTCTCCTAACTATTAAACTATTTGGCTCCCTTTGGAGGAAGGGATGGGTTTGGCAACCCACAGAACTTCATGGAATTCCAGAGCTCCTTCAGAAATCCAGTGCTGTGTGTGAGAACGCCTAAGGAATACTCTGTCCAGACTGCTTTCTCCTCTAGGAGTCTCTAGCTAGGAAGCTCAGTACAACCGGTCAGGCAGGATCTACCTTACTTTGTTCTCCCGGACAATTTAATGTTTCATCTAGTGGTTTTTATTTTGAAATATTTCTAACGTGTAGAGGAATTACAATAATAGTGCAGAGGATCTCATAGACCTTCCACCCAGATATTTCAAATGTTAATTTTTTTTAGCACTTTTGCTTTCTGCTCTTTCTCACTAATTACACAGAATTGTCACCTTCTTATTTTTCTGCTTGAGAGCAAGCTGCAGACATTAACTTTCTTTACCCCTAAATACTACAGGATCGGTACTAAAGCAAGAGACATAAATATAGCAATATGACTATAATAAGATGGTTAACACTGCTGTACTTTAATCCTCACTTCTTCAGATTTGACACTGTCCCAACAATAAACTCTATGACAAAAGGATTGACTCAGGACCAGACATAGCTCCTTTAAACTTGAACTCTTGCTTTGTCATTTTTTTTTTCCTTTAAGACTTTGCACTCCTAATTTGAGCTGGCTGGACGTTTTCTCATCCCTATATCAAATTACACACATTTGTTAGAAATATCCCAGAAGGCACTGCAGGCTCTTTTTTATGCTCAATGTCCATTTTTCCCAGTAGACCTTCTAAATCTTGATGTTATTGTTCTCTTGGCAATTAATACAAATCTTGTGGGGAGGGATACTGCAGCTATATAAACACTGTGTTTCTGCTCATTTTCCTCAAGTAGTTTAACCTTTTAGAGTATTTTAGAACTTGATCTTCCTGCGTAATTTTTGACTAAAAATAAGAAAAATAAAAACTCTTCACTGAAGCTCATCTCCCCCAGAAAGCTGTACGCTGGAAGGGCGACATTGAGGCAGTAAAGATAGCCCAGACTAGACACCTGATTGATATCAGGTTTGTCCTTTCTTGAACTTCAAAGACTCCTTCCACTATCTCTGGGAGAGAATGCTTTCAGCCATTCTTCAGGCTGGAAGAGGGACAAATGGGCCCAGCAAATGGGCTCCAGTCTCCCTCCAGCCTGAAGGCTCACTCTGGCAGTTTGCGTTGCAAGGTATTTTTAGCTAATGTTTTAGTTAACATACAAAATAATGGGTTTCATTAGAACATTTTCATACATAAATGCCATTGTGCTTTTCTGTGTTCACACCTCCAACTACCTCTCCCATCCTGCTTTCTACCTTTCACCGATATCCTTTCTACTTGTAAATATTTCTCTTGCTGTTGCTTTCATGTAATATATATGAGAAAATGCACACACAGAGTTTTATTTAGCTATAACAATGAATAATTTTAGGAAAATGGGCAGAACTAGACTAAATCATGTTAAGTGAAATAAGCAAGATTCATCACTACCCCAATCTCTTTTTCTCTCTTTCTCTCATATGTAGAACATATACATATATATATTTTAAATATATATGCCTTTATGTGTAAAAGGAGGACTGTGATGGGGAGAAGAAGACTAAAGGAAGGGGAAAGGGAGAAACCAGGAGAAGATAAGAAAGAGCGTAGACAAAAGATTGCATATTTTCTCTAGTGGATTGAGGGGTCCTGGCCCACCTCTTCCACCAGCACACTGGAGCTCAGCCCCTGCCTCAGAGACCATGTGGAAATTCAGACAACTTGGGGAAAGTGTGCCATGCGCGGAGGAGGCCTTTCCTTGGGAGCAATCCCTGCTCCTCTAGACATATGCACACCACAGCTCCATGGCCAGCCTCGCTGCTCCCGTGCCCCAAGCTTGTGAGAAAGTCCCTGGGAATCTGACCACCAGAGTTGGGGACACACTTCAGGTAGGACATTAGGACATTGATTTTCAGTCTCTTCTGCTTTTCTTTATAAAAAAATAGCGAAGAGAAAGAGACTGTCTTTCTTTTCCCACTTGTCCAGGGTCCCCTGAGGGTTTTAGGCATCTCTGCAGGACCCAACCATCTCTCAGAAAGCCATACTGCAGCCATTGACTTTAGCCTTAGGAGCAGAAACCTCCCTCTACTCCAGAGATGCCAACTGCATTCTCTTTTCCTCTCTTACTTATGAATATTTAAAAAGAAATGTGTAACATGAATTGAGGCATGAGGGTCAGTTAAAAATAAAACTCCTGTGAGCTCTGTTTCACACACAGTGATATTCATCCAGTTAAAAATATGCAATTTGATGGAATTAATGTATTTGAATTTATGTAACCACCATTGCAATCAATTTTACATCTTCATCGCTAAAAAGAAGCTCAACTGCATTAGGAGTGACTCTCGAGGGAGGCTTTTGAAAGATGGCTCCATGTGTTTCTTGAGCAATAGCTGCCCATCTTTTGTTCCTTTCCCGGGCTTAACTATTCATTCACAATCTTCCAGCTGAGCTCGGCCGACAGTGGTCTCTCTGGAAAGGCTTAATTAATTGATGGCAGTTGGGTTTTCTTCCCGAGGGAGCACTAACCTTATATTGTTCTTGGTAAATTTGATTTTTGAATTTCTCCTCTCTTTTTCCTGGAGAATCATGGTTGGGTTGCTCTTAGGAAACTGCAGGATGTTATGAAGCATCTTTTTAAGAATTTACAATTTAAATAACACTTTTAGACACACAATTCTATTTATGCTTCCAAACAACAGTTAACTGTAAAAATAGCAGTATCTATAAGGTGCCCTTCTGGTCCCTAAGAGCGTCTCATATCTGCAAAATTAATCTAATGCTCTCCTAGTCATAATGGATTCCCAAACTGAATATACTAAAACCTACTCAGCCTTGTGATAGTGTGGAGATGCAGAGTCTGTAGAAGGGGGTCAAACCTGGAGGGATTATTGCCATATGCATGGGCTTCTGGGAGCAAACCCCTCCCCTCCATCTCGCCCACCTATTGAGGACTCAGCAAGAAGACCCTCATCAGCCGCGGAAGGTGGGCTTTGATTCTGGACCTTTCCATTTCCAGAACTCTGAGAAAAGAAATTTCTATTATTTTAAGTTACCTAGTACAAGGTGGTTTGTTACAGCAAAACAAACAGAAGACAGATTGTCAGCCTCTGAGGGCATGGGTCTGATGAAAATGAACTGGAAGAGCACAGAGGTTCCGTGACAAGAAGCCCAAAGATCATAGAGCTCAGAAGGCAGAGTAGAGGCTAAGGGTAGGTGCAGGGTGTTTCTAGTCTTGGCTCAGAACATTGCTTTCAGGGCTTCAACTTTCCTGTTTCAGAAGCAGATTCTGACAGGGGCCTAGTTAGAACCTGAATGCAAGTAGTCACAACTCAGGCCCCGTGCCATTATCAACTAAGAGTCCCCACAGATCTCTTGCCCCAAAATCTTGCAAGGTTCATAGAGGTGAGTTCTTCAACAGGTCTACCCATTTCTACACACACACACACACACACACACACACACACACACACACACACACACACACACACTGTGGACAACATGGCTAGAACTTCATATCATCACATACATCGTTATGGCACTCAGAGTGCGTAGAAAAACTCCTCGGATATTAACAAGTGTGATTGTATTGGATGGAGATAGCTAATTTTCAAGCCAATTTCCAAGACCTATTTCCCTTATTGTCCCCGACGCTTTGTAACTTCTCTCCATGTCTCTTTCTCAGTATGTTCTATCTCAAGCATGGAACACAGCACATGGATTTAATAACCGCAGCAGTGATTTGAGTGTGTGCTCAGCTAATCAGAAAGAGCAGTGGCAAGCCCAAGAATTCATTCCAGTTGTATATCATTTTAAAAGAGTTGACACATGTGTCCTTTAGAGAGAAAATAATAAAAATTTAAAAAGCAAAAGCCAATTCTGACCGGCCAACTGCAATGACTGGCCGTGCAGAGGAGAGCTGTGGAATTCCGAGGCCATTTGGGATTTGTTAAGTTTGCTGAGACTGTGGAGAGTCTGATCTCTGCCACTTTCAATGGTTTAATGACTTTTGGATAAGCCTTCAGAGGTAAATGGTTAAGTCACCAAATGCTCCATAAAATAATTATACAAACAATTTTCTAGCTAATTATCTAACATGAACAGAAGCACACAGCTGCTAAGATATATAATTGCTGTTTCATCAGGGCTGGCTACTGTATTTGCATAATTTCTTTACTGATCTTGGCGTAGTTTGGTGGAGGGCATTAACATAATATCCCATGAAATGAAGGAGTTAAAGACACAGCTCTGGCCCCAGCTGGTAGATAAGAGCAGTGACTTACTTTGATAATTTTTTAAGGCAATGGATTATGATCTTTAAATATATGTACATTTGTATGGCATATGTAAGTCCTTAGGTGGTTATATTTAGATTAACTTATGGCAGAGATAATTTTTTACTCTGTTATCTATATAATGTACATACAGAGAAATAAGCATGTAATTGGACAGTTCACAAACTGAACTCCCTCAGGCAATAAGTGGAGTAAGAAATAGAATATTATCAGAATCTCAAAATATTCCCTTGTCTCCCCTCCAGCTTCTACTCCATCTAAAGAGAGATACAATCTTCATTTCTATCCAGAGACTAACTTGGCCTCTGTTGTACTGAGTTTGAAAGCATCATAGCGTGTATGTTTTTTCATGCCTCTTCTGTCTTTGATCATGTTTGTAAATTTCATCCTACTGCAATTTGCTCACTATCACTGATAATATGATATCCCATTGTATGAGCCAAGTACATATTGCTTATCATTTTACTATTGAGAGGTTTTTAAATATTGTTTGCTTTAGCAATATTATGGATAATGATGTTTGTGTCTCTTAGTGAATATATGTCTATGCTTAAGAGTGGTGTGTGTGTGTGCATGTGTGTGCGTTCCACTTTATTAGATGTTGTCAAATGCTTTTCATGAAAGTTTACACTAATTTGTACTCCTGTCAGGGCTGGAAAAAGGGGGATGAAAGTTTGAAGCATTATACCTGATGCATGCTAAATTTAGAGGGCATTTCAGGGTAAGAAAAGCAGGAGCCGTTGTTCTAAAGGAAAAGATTCTAAAACCAAGGTCCAGTGAAAAAAAGATCATATGAGAAGGTAGCCTGATGAATTAGGATCGAATCTGAGGTATTTTTGTCTACCCAACTCCACTCTCCTCTTTCTCATCTGTCTACATGGAGCATGCCGAAGTACCACCTGGGTCTGAAGGACCACTCTGGAGGCTTGGGGCTGCCTCTTTTCTCAATACATGGCTGCCTTGCTAGAGTGTTACAAATACCTAACATTGATGTAGAGTACTTCTGAGATTAAGGTATCATAAACCAAATGCTGTGTTCTCTAAATTCCATACACCAAAATTCTAACCTCCAGGCTGGTGAGATGGCTCAGATGGTAAAAAAGGATTTGCTAGCAAGTAGGACAACCTGAGTTTAGTCTCCAGACCATGCATGGTAGAAGGAGATCATCAACACCCACAAGTTGCCTTCTGACCTCCACACATGCATCATGGCCTGAGCATCCTCACCCCATACACTAAATAACATGAAAAAAATCCTAATAGTCAAAGTGATAGTATTAGGGGATGAGTCCTTCATTATGAAAGTGGGTTAAGGGAGGATGATGAAGGATGAAGGAAAAAGATGGGTGGGGAGGTAAATCAGACAATAGAAAAATCACACCGATTTCTTTATGGCTTGAGCTTTCTAAGATGGCCAGGAGCAGTAGGGGAAGAAGAAAGAGGGAGAGAGAGGAGGGAAGGAAGGAAGGAAGGAAGGAAGGAAGGAAGGAAGGAAGGAAGGAAGGAAGGAAGGAAGGAAGGAAGGGAGGGAGGGAGGGAGGGAGGAAGGGAGGAAGGGAGGAGAGAAAATATTTAGAATTCTTGAAAGACAAACAATGATTAGCTTTTTGGCTTATTGATGAAACTATTTCTAACAAGCAAGCAGTCCCTTTAAATAGAAACATATCTCTAAGAAGTAAATAGCAATTTTTCCACGTGAGTTACACTTATGTTAGCAGATTAGGAACAGGTCCTCCTCAGTCATGTCGAGGAATGCCAGGCAGGAGGTCAGGTGACTTTGCTATCATGCCTCTGGATCTATTGCCTCACCTACCCAGATTTAAACTCATTCATTGATTAAGTTGACTTTTACTGTTTTAAGCAAAGATTCTTAATTATATTCACAGGTAGACTTCAAGGGTTTTCTGGTTCTTTTCATCTCATATGCCTGGGTTGACTTCTGCTATCAGATTCTCATGGGAGTCTGTCAAACTCACTCTTTAAAAAAAAAAACATACTGCTTAGGGATATGCTGAGTAAAGGAATATAACCATGGACACAATAATATACAGTTATTGAGATAGGAAATGCCAAATTAAATATACTGTAGTCTCCCTATAGCAACATGATCCTAAATGAATGATATCTTTAAAAATATAGAATAATATACTGTTCTTGATTATTTAAATGTGAAATAAAGAGGCATTTTCAGAGAAATAAAGATTGAAACAGTTCATCATCAAGTTTGGATCCTTACCAAAAGAACTCATTAAAGATCGTTGTGATTTGAATGAAAATGGCCCTCATAGACTAATATATTTGATTATTTGTACTACAGTTGTGGGAACTATTTGGGAAGGATAGGTATTATGGTCTTGTTAGAAGAGATGTGTCGCTGGAGATGGGTTTTGGGTTTTAAAAGCCTATATCAATTCCTGATATTTCTCTTTGCTTCCTGTTTGTGCATCGGGATGTAATCTCTCAGATACTGCCCTAGCCCTATGCTTGTCTGCCTGCTTCAATGCTCTACCATGGATCTCTATGCCAGTTCCCAATCTAATGTTTGCATCTATAAGTTTTCTTGCTCATAGTTTCACAGCAATGGAACCATAACTAAGACACAGATATGCTTAGTAAATGTGAGCAGATTAACTTGCTCAAAGTAGAGATCCTCGGATGTAGACAACAAACCCATCTAAATGTTGCTGTGGAAGAAAACAGTAACATGGTGAAGTTTAGAGGTGGAGAAAGTACGGAGAAGTGAAGAGAATCATGGCAGAATGATGAAGGACATTTGTCAGAGGCACTAGCAACACGAAACCCAAATAGCTTTAACAGATCAGGCTCCTGATGTGGTCAGTGAATGGGACCTAGTGAACTAAACGGAAGTTAGTTCTGTATCCTCCATTTAGAAACAGAAACAGTAGCAATACAGAAAAAAAGTAGATATTTTGAGTAACACAATTAATTCAGATTAAAGCAAATCTATAAGGAAGACAAGCCCATATTATACAAATAGAGAACTCATTGTTTTCAAGTAGACACTGAGCACATAGCAGACTAAAGCAGTAATCTGAATAGCAAAGAACGGATAACACAAACTTCCTTCTTCTTCCACAGTACAATATTAGACACTGCCAACAACCAAAGGGCCAGGAAAACTCCCTATGTTCAGAGCCTAAAAATAATCTTATTAATATTTATGAATCAGAGAATAAGTGATAATGGAACTTATGAAATATTTAGAACTCAATGACCATAAAACACTACCTATAAAAGCTTTGTGCATGGCTTCAAATTTGCATTCGTTAAGATGATGTAGTAACTGTAATAAAAGGTTATTGCTGGGGCTGTGGAGGGAAGTGAGAATTAACTTCCATTGGAATCACACTCATCTGAGAAGTAAGAGCTAGATACGGAGGACTGGGGCCTGACTCAGTGGTAGACCACTTGCCCAGTGAACACAAGGCCTGGGGAGCCATTCTCCCAGCACCTCAAAGCAAACCAACCAGCGAGCAAGCAAGCAAACCATCCAGAAAAGCCAGTTGATAGAAGATAGGAAGGAAGAAGTAGAGGAGCGTCCTAAAGGGAAATGCCCATGAGAAGAACTCAGAGGAAATCACTCCAGAAGATGCCAGTGTTGCACACACCTGCAATCAGAAAAGTCCCATTTCAAAGCGAGAAAGAACACAGTTGTCTTAGTTGCATGCTAATTTCTTACAAGCAGCATGGGAAGTACATTACCATTTATATCATGACTGTCCTATAATTGCTAGATTTTCCATTTCCCACTTCCTATTGATATCACTGCTAAAATTTGTACTGCTCTTATGTAGAGTTATTGTGCACTTGAAATGAAAATTTATGCTAATATTTTAAAATGTCAATCAAGATGGATATGCTCCATCCCCCAATGGCAAATTTCAGTTTGTCCTGGCAACCTTACAAAGAGCAGACACTTCCCTTTCATTGGTTATCTAAATAATGTTGTCTTTGTAGCTCAATTTGACAGACTAGTGTCAGATATTTCTCATGGGTTCACATTTCACAGAAAAGAAATCACGTAAAACCGACTCTAAAGCATGACTGAGATGAGCCCCATTGTTTAATAAATAGGTTTAAAAAAAGGGCTTGGGGCCCTTTGGGACTTTCCTGAGGTCACACATCTAAGAAATGGGATGATCTGAATTAGAGCCACGAGTTTCAGAGAACTCTACAGCAATCAACATTTAAACAATATACAGATTTCTTTTGCCCACTTTGACAGCGCATGCATTCTTAAAATGGAAAAGTGATTGCCTGTAAAGCCATTCCAACACAACCGATTATATCTCCGCTACCTGCTTTCTACTTGACAGGATTGTGTTCAGTGCCCCTAATTCTTAGAAGTATGGGGTCCTTTTCTTAGGGTCATCTCTCTTAGACCAACAGTATGAGGAGAAGTCAGCTGAGGATGGGGAGGAAAGAAGTTAATACTCTTTAATTTCCTTTAAAAAGAAAAACAAGGTGGCACTTCTTCAAAACTCCCCATTCCACTAACCTGATCCCATGAGCACCCGAGTATCTCCAAAAATGGTGTCAATCCATGAGCCCAACCTCTTAAAGTCTGCTGCCTCTCATACTGTTACACTGGGAGTCACACTTCAAGTGCATGAACTTCTGGGATATAGTCAAACCAATCCCAATCATGGCAGGAACCCATCATACCCTGTTGGAATGAGGCGCTTGTTTGGTTCCTGGCCACCTTGCTAGCTTAGACCCAAAGTAATCACACAGAAACTATATTATTTAAAACACTGCTTGGCCTATTAGCTCTAACTTCTTATCAGCTAGCTCTTACATTTTAATTTAATCCATCTCTATTAATCTGTGTATTGCCACATGGCAGTGGCTTACTGGCAAAGTTTCAGCATGTCTGACTCTGGCGGTGGCTCCATGGCATTTCTCTGACTCCACCCTTCTTCCTCCCAACATTCACTTCCATCTTCCCCCGACTTAATAAGTTCTGTCCTACTATAGGTCCAAAGCAGTTTCTTTATTAATTAACCAATAAAAGCAACATATAGACAGAAGGACCTCCCACACCAATACCCTCAAGTCATCTCCATAAAAGGTCAACTTGATTGTCCCCTACCAGCCTACAAAGTAGATTTTAGTATGGGGAAGATGTCACAAAAAATGTATACTTAATGCTGAATAATTTTCAAAGTGCTTTCACATTCAGTCTTCAATTCCACTCCGTAAAGAACCTTGTAAAATAGTCTCTATATTTTTCAGGTCAGAGAAAACAAGATTTGAGAAGGATGACATACCTGTATACCGGTAAAGGACCTAGGTCAGAGCTCATGAACTATCAACTCTGCCATCTCTTCTAGTACAGTTCCATTCTACCTCATCCTAAGTCCTAGACCAGATCAGTCTTTTCTCACATGATGCCCCAGTCATAGAACAGCCAAGAGTGGCAGCATGAACTTCCCAGACCTAGGCAAGTCTTGCACCTTCCTCTACGATCATGAAAGAGACTACAGGAAGGCGTGTGACTGGAGCCGTGCACACTTCAGTTTCTGTGGAGATTCTTTTCCCCATTGGGGCCCAGTTCAGACTGAAGAAATCTGTTGCCTTTCTTCTGCTGTGGGGATGACAAATTGTTTATTCTCCTCCAAAATCCTGTGAGATTTGGACTTGCTGTTCCTTCATTCTGCTCTGTGAGATGAATGTAAACTCAAAACTGAAAATGTTAAGCCTTGAGAAGGGCCTGTTGTAGTCAATGAAATTTGTATTGGGTTTTCTGGAACTCTGTTTCAGACACACCCTCTCAATTTTATTCTAAAATATATTCCCTCTGAAATAGCAATAGAAAATGTGAACTGTAGTATTGGTTTCTTGTTGAACAAAACCAATGGTCTGAAAGTAACAGGGAGCATGGAGGTGATTCAAACACCATGAGCTAATAATCTCCAAATGAGTGACAGAAAATGGCACCTGTTGAAAAATGCTATAACACAGTGGTTCTCAACCTTCCTACAGCTGTGGCCCTTTAATGCAGTACCTCATGTTGTGGTGACCCCAAACCACAAAATTATTTTAGCTGTTACTTCATAACTGTAATATTGTTACAGTTAATGTAAATATCTGTGTTTTCTGATAATGTAAATATCTGTGTTTTCTGAAAGGGTCTTTTGTTGACTGAGGTTTTCTGTCCCACCAGGTCCCACAGCCATTTAGCCCCAAAGAAATCACACAGAGGTCTACATTAGTTATAAACTGATTGGCCCATTAGCTCAGGCTTCTTATTAACTCTTTTAACTTATATTAGCCCATTATTCTTGTCCATGTTAGCCACGTGGCTCAGTCCTTTATTCGGCGAGGCAGTGACATCTTGCTTGTTCTGTGTCTGGATCATGACTGCTGACTGCAGAATCCTCTTCCCAGAATTCTCCTGTTCTCATGGTTTTGACTCTACTTCCTGCCTGGTTGTCCCACCTATACTTCCTGCCTGGCTATTGGCCAATCAGCATTTTATTAAAATACAATTGACATGGTACAAACCATATAGTCCCACAGCAATCTTTCAACCTTCAAGGGGCCACAACCTAGAGGTCAAAGACTGCTGCTCTAGAGGAACCAGGATAATGGATGTGAAACACACATATTAGAGAACCCCAGCTCCCGCCAGGGAAGAGTAGGTTTTACTGGAGTTGTGTGCATGCAGATAACAATGATCCTAGATGGGACTTAAGCACAAAACAAAACAAACAGTAGATGGGACTGAACAGTTATCAGGAGTAGGCAGAGACAGAGGGTATCTGACCCATGAATGCTTAAAGAACAAATTTATTCTCAGAAGAGAATCTCAGGTCTTTGTGCAGCACAGAGTGTGAGGACTCAAGCAGAACTCCACAGTCTGTTTGAATTGAAGGAATACAGAAGAATGGTGGGGACAGACAGAGAGACTAGAAACTGAGGGAGTTGGGTCTATGAAAAGAGGGAACCATTGCACTGACACAGAGTGCTGAATTCTGTATATCAGTTCTTTTCAAATCCTTAATTTACTTCTGTTTTAAAAGATTGATCAGTGTTGGGTGTTTTTCTAGTGATGTGGCAAAGCATTATGACCAAGGCAACTTATAGAAATAACGTGGGCTTATGATATCACTGGGGAGTCCATGACCCTGATGTTAGGGAGCATCGCAGCAGACAGACAGGTGCTGGGCTGGAGCAATAGCTGAGAGCTTACACCTTATCCACAAATAGGAAGCAGAGGGAGTTCACTGGAAATAGCCTGGGTTTTTGAAACCGCAAGGCCCACCCCCAGTAACACACCTTCTCCAACAAGGCCAGACCTTCTAATCCTTCCCAATAGTTCCACCAACTGAGGACAAAGCATTCAAACATATGAACCTATGAGAACCATTATTATTCAAATCACCACATCAGGAATACTTGAAGCTTATAACAATATGCTATAAGATACATATAGAGAGCAAAATATTCACTATAGAAAATAATTAGAATACTTGTCATCTCGCACATGTCTTGCACACATTTTAGTGACAAGAGCAGCTAAAAACCACTTAACACATATCCATTGTACCATACAAATTAATTAACTTTAGTTCTTATGTTATACATGAGACTCTAGGCTTGCTCACCCAATACATCTGGCATTTTGTCTCCCTTAATCTCCCCACTTCTTATGTACTTGTCCACAGTTGTAAGCTCAGTCTCTACTCTATGTATTTGAGTTCTTTTTAAGGCAAATATTCTTTATGTAGATAAGACCCCCAGAATTTTTCTTTCAAAAAGGTGAAGTTGCTTAATTCATTTGTGAACAGTAGATGCATGAATAAGATTCCTAAGATCCTATGGGGGAAATGGCCTTGTGGTACTTTGAAAGAAAATGGTCCCCAAAGGGAGTAGCACTAATGGAAGGTGTGGCCTTGTGGGAGTAGGTGTGGCCTTCTTGGATGAAGTATGTCTCTGTAGGGGTAGACTTTAAGTTCTCATATATGCTCAAGCTCCACCCAATGTTCCAGACCACTTCCTGTTCCCTGTGAGTCAAATTATAAGAACTCTCAGCTCTTTTTCTATCACTATGTCTGCTCCATGCTGCCTTGCTTCCCACCATGACAATAATGGACTAAACCTCTGAACTGTAAGGGAGCCACCACAATGGTGGTCATGGTGTCTCTTCACAGCAATAGAAATCCTAACTAAGAAAGGCCTCTAGGAGGCTGAAAGGCTGAGGGGAGTTTGCAGATGCTGGACCACATGGGTCATAGAATTAGGAGTCTGAGTCATTGATAAGAGACTTTAGATAAGATAAGAGACTACCAAAGAGTCCTCAACAATAAAGGGCTTGTAAAAATTAGTTTACCTGGAAACTGAGAAAATGAAAATTGATCCAGTTTAGCATGAAGTCAGACTTCTAAAAGTTGATAGTAATTTCTCAGTCACTTGGTTGCTTGGATGAAATGTGACACTCTTCAAGAGTGTCACAAAACAGGCCATAATCTTTACATTCTCTGCAATGTGGGTACAGCATCCAGTATACAATTAAAAACTGCTAGACATACAAAAATGGAAAGATGCAAAGTAGGAAGAAAAATCTATTAGAGATAGTATGGTTTAGGATTTTATAATGTTTATCATATTTAAGTTAAAGATGCTAAAGGAAAATATCATGTGTGTGTGACACACACATGTTAACACATGAACATGCACAACTTTAGGGGAGATGTAAGACTGAAATGAAACCAATGGAAACCTGCAGCAGAAAAATACACTGTCTGAAACTTTAAAAAAATTACCAGATGGGCTTAAAAACACATTTCAACTGAATAAAAAATTAATGAGCTTGAAGGCAGATCATTCAAATTGCAATACAGAGGGAACAGATATGGGTAGAAATGAGTAGTCAAAGTAACATGTGGGCCAATATTAAGCAGCCTTACATACATGCAAATTGATTTTTCACAGAGGAAAGAATAGAGGAGAATTTTTAATAATTGCTCAATATTTTTTAAAAAAATCAAAAAGTAAACCTCACAGCCCATAGATCGAGGATGCTCAGTAAACCCCAAGGATAAAAATGAGAATGGCTGCAACTGAGCACATCACCGGGAAAACCACCGGAAGCCAACCTTGAATGAAAAGAATCTGAGGAAAAGAAAAGCAGATACCTGAGCACCAGGGACAATAGAGTAATAACCGCAAAGGAAGTAGAAGCCAGAATCCAACTGAATGATGTTAAATTCAAACCCAAACAAACTTTGCTATGCTTTGAATCTGAAATCCCCCCCGTTGGCTCATATTTTAAATGCTTATGCTCCAGCCCAGAGAAAGAGCTGCATGAGGATCCTTAGAGATGATGGACTTTTCAATAAGCCCAGGATCTGCTTCCTGGTCCACTGTGGTGGGAGGAGACTGCTTCTCCTGCCAAGGACGAGGCTACCCTGTCATGCCTTCACTGCTGTGCGGCTGGAATCTCTGAAAACCATGAGCCGCGATGAACTTCTCCTCCATCAAATTGTGTTTATGTGGAATTTGGGCCCCAGCAACGCAGAGATAATAATATTTTCTGGAAATTTATTATCAAGTGAAACTGAAAGTCACCTCAGATCAGTGTGAGGATATTAGTACTACCAGAACATGATGTAAATTATACCAAGGATCCGAAATGTCTGGATTTTAAAAGCTTTCTGCCAGCTAAATACTAAAAATTCCTCCAAGAAGGAAAACATAGGCCAGAAATTCAGATCTCCAGGAAGGCAGGGGGAGCAGTAGAAATCATAGATGAGGTAATGTATGTAATGACAGGATATGTTCTGAGAAACCATTCTCTACAGTTAGACCACTGGGAAACATCGCAGCTTTTGCTTATACTAGCCCAACAGTATCATCTACTATATCACAGGCTACATGGAATAGTCTATTTACTCCATGTAAAGTCTATAAACTTTACAGCCTAGTACAGTATTGAATTTAATAAGTAATTGCAACACAGGGGTAAGTATTGATACACTTGATCATAGCTAAGCATAGAAAAAGCATGGTAATACATAAATAAAAGATTAAAAGTGGCATGTCTATTTAGGGCACTTACCATAAATGTGTTCAGGAAGTTTTTCTAACTGAGTCAGTGAGTAGCTGACTCTCTGGGAAGTGGATGTGAAGCCTCAGACAGGAGTATAAAGCACTGGGGACTTTACGAACACCGTGCCCTTAGCTACAATGCGTGCATAAAAATATTTTTATTTCTTCAGTAATAAATTTACTAACTAAAGCTTATAATAACTTTTAAAACTATGATCCTACTCTTCTTTTTCAAGTTTTTGATCCTATTGTAATAACATTTTATTTTTAAAACACATTTCTTAACAGCTCAAAATATTTTTCTTTTTATCCTTATTTGATAAGATTATTTTGTGTTTTAAATATTTTTCCTTATTCTTAAAAGATAAAATACATTCAGGACAGTATGGCTATAAACTCTTTTCTGGGCTAAACTTTCTTTCTGTTTAAAGCAAACACACACACATAAACACACAGTAGCCTAGGCCTACAGAGTCAGGGCCATTGAGTTCACCTTCTCCAGCTTCACACTCTGCTTTAGCAGTAAGAGTACAGATAGCACTGTGTTGTTATGATGTATCAGTGCTTTGGGATTAAAGATCTTCTAAAGAATCTGCATTCTACAATCAACTGTAAAAGTATGTAAGCAAAAGATATACTCTCTAAAATAGCACCAAAGGGTGTAGTTACTATTTCAATGAGTAATAAAGTCACTCATTGTTATTATTAAGTCTGAACCGTACATATTAGTGTACACTATACTTTCATATAATTAAGAGCTCAGTGAGTGTGTTTGCAATCTAACACCATCATAAGCTCATGAGTAATGCACTTCACTACAATGTTATGGTTGCTACAGTTGATACGAATTTTGCAGGTCCATTGTAATCTTCTAGGATCAGTACACACTTGAGGTCTGTTATTAATCAAAACATCATTATACAGGTCATGACTTATGTGTAAAGTTATAAAACACTGTCTTTGAAAAAATATGTAAGTGAATAATTTGCTTTAGACAATTTTAATGTATGTATTGTTAAAATATTAAAATATTTAACAACAACAGCACAAGAAAAGGTCAGCATGTAAATGAAACTGTATTTTATCCATGACTATAACATGAATTGATTGTAGACTAGGATAGTCTAAGCACATATTCTAATTCCTAAAAAGCAATATGGAGAATTATAAATACAAATCCATCTGCAACACTAAAAATTAGTTTATTGCTAAATATATTACAGGAAAGAAGAGATGAAAGTGTAGAGGGGACAAAGAAATAAATATATGATAGACTTAAATCCAGCTATACCAATAATTAGATCAAATGTGAATAAGCTCACCCTCTAACTTATGAACTCAACACTCCCTGATTGTCAGACTGGAAAAATAATGATAACTAATACACAACTAAACACTGTATACAGGGAAGGAATTTTAAATATCAGCACACAGATTGACAGTTAAATGATGGGACTTGATATGTCATGTACATGTTAAGTAAAAGATATTTGGAGCAGCCATACTAATCTGTTATGGTTTGGTTTGGGTATGAAGTATCTCCCAAAGGATGACAAAAGTTGCCTAGTCTTTACTGCAAGCAGTGTTCTTAGGTGGGGCTGTGGGAAAGTGATTGGGTTCTAAGGATTCTGCCATCATCAATGTATTAATCCATTGACTGATAAAATACTTTAATAAGCTTTCATGAAGTGGGGAAAGGAAGGAGCTCATTGGAAGAAGTACATTAACTGGGAAGGTATTGTCAATTCATTGTTCTATTACTGTGAAGAGACGCCATGACCAAGGCAACTCTCATGGAAGAAAGCATTTAATGGGAAACTTGCTTACAGTTGCAGAAGCTTAGTCCATTGTCATCATGGTGGGGAGTATGGCAGTAGGCAGGCTTAGTGCTGGAGAAGTAGCTGAGAGCTACATCTTAATCTGGAGAGAGAGAGAGAGAGAGAGAGAGACAGAGAGAGAGACAGAGAGAGAGACAGAGAGAGAGACAGAGAGAGAGACAGAGAGAGAGAGGAGAGGAGGAGAGGAGAGAGGACTTTTGAAACCTTAAAGCCCATCCACAGTGACACATTTCCTCTAACAAGGCCACATCTCCTAATCCTTCTAATCCTGTCAAAGAGTTCTACTCTCTGGAGACTGAGCATTCAGATATATGATCCTATGGAACCATTCTTATCTAAGCCACCACATTCTACTCCCTGGCCCCTTTAGATTTGTAGCAATATCATAATTCAGAAAATGCATTCAGTCTAATTTCAAAAATCCCATAGTCTATCACAGTCTTAATACTGTTTTACAGTGGTATATTATTTGCGTTTTAATAATAAAACTTGCCTGAAGATCAGAGGGCAAAGTAGCCATACTAGTCAGCCATATAAGCCACGGAATGGTGGCACACATCTTTAATCCCAGGATTGGATTAAATCCGGAGACAGAATCAGACGGATCTCTGTGAGTTCAAGGCCACTCTGCACTATACAATATTGCATCTGTCTAAAAGAGGAACAGAACTCACACAAAGGTGACCCCAGTATTTGGGATCACATGCCTTTATTCCCAGACTAAGAAGGTGAAGACAGGAGCTATATAGCTGCGTGGAGAGAAGAATATAAAGGGGAAGAGACAGGAACTCAGCAGAGTGTTGACGTCTGAGTTTTCTGTCCTGCCCGGTTCCCACAATCATTAAGTCCCAAAGAAATTCACACAGAGGTCTACATTAGTTATATACCGATTGACCCATTAGCTCAGGCTTCTTATTAACTCTTATAACTTGTATTAGCCCATTATTCTTGTCTATGTTAGCCACATGGCTCAGCACCTTTTTCGGCATCATAGTCACATCTTGCTTTTTCAGTGTCAGGGAAAGAACTGCAGAGGGAGCTTCCCTCTTCCCAGAATTCTCCTGTTCTCATTGACCTGCCTCTCCTTCCTGTCTCTTCCTGTCTGGTTGTCCCACCTATACTTCCTGCCTGACTACTTGCCAATCAATGTTTATTTAAAACATAATTGACAGAATATAGACAATTGTCCTGCAACAGAGTGTGAGTCTGAGGTTGGTGGAGAGCATTGCAGGATCGCCCCTTTGTTTGTCTGAGCCTTGGTAGAGGTAAGATCCCTCTAGTGGTTTGGCCACTTTGCTTTTCTGTTCTTCAACTTGAACCCAAATATCTGTCTCTGGATTTTTACTGTTATTGGTACACTGTTTAGTCTCTGAAACTCATGCAATCTCTTAACAGTATCCTTCTATAAAATAAAAATTAAAAAGCAGATCACAAACTTCCAACACATAGTGACACAGAATATACATTACCATTCCAAACGAGAGGAAAGGAAACTTAGTGAGGGAATACTGGACCAGACAAAGACTGAAAACAAGCAGAGAAAATCCAAATTCTGCAACTCCATGTCTGGTGTCAAAGTGTTCACCAGAGCTCCGATTCCTTCCAGACTTATTGATTGCTACATACTTCTCTCTTGGACCTGTTATGTGCCTGGTCTTAGCTTTTCATGCCTCCTCTCTGGCATCTCCAGCATCTTGGGTGCTCCAATACAATCCAGGCTTCACCTACACAGGTTCACACAATGACCTCTGTGGGTGGCCGTCCATTCAGGAGCACTCCTGACTCCGTAGGCATGGAGGGAGAGTCTATAACCCTTTTCTTTTTTTACTATTTTTTTTCATTTTGCATACCAGGCCCAATTCCCCCTCCCTCCCCTCTTCTCTCCCCACCTTCCTTCATCCCACCCCCATCCACTCCTCAGAGGGGGTAATGTCTCCTTTGGGGAGTCAACAAAATCTGGTATACCATGTTGAGGCAGGACCAAGTCCCTCTGTATCAAAGCTGAGCAAGGTGTCCCTACATAGAAAATAGGCTCTAAAAATCCAGTTCATACATCCAGCATAAGTCCTGGTCCCACTGCCAGGGCTCCCCAACAGATCAAGACACACATTTGTCACTCACATTCAAAGGGCTTAGTTTAGTCTCAGGCTGATCCCCAGCTGTTAGTCCAGAGTCAGTGAGAGCCCACTAACTCAGGTCCACTCTCTCTATAGTTTTCCCAATCATGATCTTCACCCCCCTTATTCATATGAACCTTCTTCCCTCTTTTCTTTTTTTTAAATTATTTTTATTGAGCTCTACATTTTTCTCTGCTCTCCTCCATTCATGTCCCCTCCCCTTCAACCATCTCCCAAGGTCCCCATGCTCCCAATTTACTCAGATCTTGTCATTTTCTACTTCCCATGTAGATTAGATCCACATGTTTCTAATTAGGGTCCTCATTGTTGTCTAGGTTTGCTGGGATTGTGATTTGTTGGCTTGTTTTCTTTGCTTTATGTTTAAAAACGACTTATGAGTGAGTATATGTGATAATTGAATTAATAAAAAAAATGGAGTACAGACCTTAACAGAGAACTCTCAACAGAGGAATCTAAAATGGCTGAAAGACACTTAAGGAAATGTTCAACATCCTTAGTCATCAGAGAAATGCAAATCAAAACAACTCTGAGATTCCATCTTATACCTGTAAGAATGGTCAAGATCAAAACCACTGGTGATAACTTATGCTGGAGAGGCTGTGGGGTAAAGGGAACACTCCTGCATTGCTGGTGGGAATGCAAGCTGGTACAGCCCCTTTGAATGTCAGTGTGGCGATTTCTCAGAAAATTAGGAAACAACCTTTCTCAAGACCCAGTAATACCACTTTTGGGTATATATCCAAAGGATGCTCAATCATGCCACAAGGACATGTGCTCAACTTTGTTCATAGCAGCATTGTTTGTCATAGCCAGAACCTGGAAACAACCTAAATGCCCTTCAATCGAAGAATGGATAAGGAAAATTTGGTACATTTACACAATGGAATACTACACAGCAGAAAAAAAATAATGACATCTTGAATTTTGCAGGTGAATGGATGGAGCTAGAAAACATTATATTTAGTGAGGTAACCCAGACACAGAAAGACAATTATCACATGTACTTCTTCCTGTTTCAGCTGAGCTCCAGGAACTCAGCCCAGCGCATGGCTGTGGGTCACTGCATCTGCTTCCATCAGATACTGGATGTAGGTACTGTGATGACAATTAGGGTAGTCACTAATCTGATTATAGAGGAAGGCCAGTTCAGGCACCCTCTCCATATTGCTAAGAGTCTTAGCTGGGGTCATCTGTGTGGATTCCTGGGAATTTCCCTATCACCTTGTTTCTCCCTAACCCCATAATTACTCCCTCTATCAATATATCTTTTTTATTGCTTCCCCTCTCTTCCTCTCCCCAAATTGGTCATCTCAAACCCTCGTGTTTCCATCCCCCATTCCTTCCCTTCTACTCCTCTTCCCCGTTTACCCAGGAGATCTTAACTATTTCCCTTTCTTGGGCCCTCTCTGTGTGTCCTTTTTACCTGGCTTCTCTGGGGTTTCTGCAACCCTTTCATATACCCTTGATTTAAAAACCAGAAATATACTTGAAACTGCCAAGTTCTGTTGGAACTTGGCCCCTCCTTTAATTATATTTGCATCAGCTTTCTGTGGTTGATGATTTTCTTCACTGCTTAAACTTTCCTTTAATTCATTTTTGCAAGTCGGAAGCTTAACTGAGTGGGACCGGGCCCTGAGATTACCTCTCTCCTTATTCCATTTAGCGTCAGGCTTTCCTTTGAGTTTCATCTCCTGAGCACTGCACTTAGCGCTAATACATTTCCTGGTGCTCATTTTCTCCTCAAACTATGCAATTTATATTTCTCTTTGTCCAGCTTGCTCCTTTTCATTATAGATTGACCTAAGGGTGAATACTAATAACCACAGGACAGAGTCAATGTTAAACAATCTCGAAATCTCTGCTGCCAGTGCCATCAACCCAAAACTCAGGCAAATGTTTAGGATTAGGGCAACAATAATAAACATTCTTTGCCAAAATATCACAGGAATGATATCTGGACCACTTACTAATATTCCTCCCCTTGGAAACTTCTTGAGCTGGGCCCCACAGTTCATATCACCTCAGCACTCTGTCCCACACTCCTACTAGGATGGCCTATTAAGCTCTGCTTAAAGCATCCAAACAATTTTCTAGCCCAAAGCCCCAAGTCTCCCACATTCCTCCAACAGCCAGCATGGTGAGGCCTGTTACAGCAATAACCGAGTCCTAGTTCCATCTTCTGTTTTAGTAACATAATCGTTTGCAGTATCAAGTCTGAACCATATATAATCATGGATTCTTCCTATCCACCATTAGATTAGCAGTTTTTCTTCATGTTTGCTCCCAAACATAATGTCTGACTTTGCCTCAATCCCTCATTAATGAACCAGCCAACAACAACCTGAACCTCTGAAATAATTAGTCAAAATAAATATTTTTCTCCTTTAGGTTTATTTTTCTCATGTATTTGTCACATTGGTGGAAGTGACTAACCCATGATATTGGTAATATGGAGGAGGGGTAATGGCTGTCACACCACAGATGATGTGGCTCAGAAGCCTTCCAAATGTTTTCTGAGAAGAATTTGGAAAGGCTGGTGGGGTGGGCGACGGAAGCCTTAGCATGCAGGGAGAACTGAATGGGTAGTTTTGCTGTGATCTGAAAAGGAGCCGGTGGGAATGTGGACATGTGATCATGACCTTTCAGATGGGAACCAAGACTAGTGGGAATTCAACTTAGAACGTGTGTATATAATATTCTGGCAAGGAATATCTTTGCATTTTGTTCATGTCCTGAGACTTTGTGTGCGGGTGAATTTAGATGAAATTCTAGCTCGCATGGTAGCTACAGGCTAGATGACAATTGCTAACTGCTTTCACCAGAACAATGACAAAATAAATAAATAAAAAAGAAGCAGAAACATTAAAAAAAAAAAAACTTGAACTTTTTCCAGCAAAGAAGCACATGTTAAGTTGGGGCCAAGGAAAGCAAGGCTAATAAAGAGGCTGTATCCACTTAAAAGAATCGCTTTTCATTTGGAAATCAGAGCACCTTTGGAACTGAGTATCCCACCCTTGCAGACTCAACGATATAAAGGTTTTGAAACATTAGAAAGCCTTTTCCCAATGGAGTGGCCCAGAGCTGCCTGTCCACATAAGACCAGCCACACGTACCTTCAGAGGCCAGTGCCTCAGTTGTACTAGGGGGCTGCACAGGCTGGCAGAAGACACCGATGTGACCTGGGCAGTGCTGGGTTTGCAGGCATGTACTGCGTAAGAGTTATGGGATTAAGAGGCCCCCGCTTGAATTTAAAAGTAAAGCCTGTGTCTGGCTTGTGGGACCAGATAATGTGTTGCAAGATCAGGATCCCTGCAGGCACCTGCTGCAAAGGTGATGCCTACAGCTGTGAAGGGTGATGTCAAAGCTTCCGTGGAAACGCCAGGAAGTAAGCGACAACATGAATGTGGAACATTTGTGGAGGGAAGTTGGATGCAGTGTAAATCCATCCCCAGAGAGAGTCCATGTGGGATACAAAGAACAAGGACCCTTGGAGCTCACATCACTGGACCACATGACCTGAAAGTCAGCTGTAGGTTCACAGAATTCAATCGTTGCCCCCGCCCCCAGGCTTTTGTTCTTGCTTTGGTTCAGTTTTTCCCTTCTGTGCCCCATTCTCTGTACGAATGGGAATGTTTATTCTGCATCATTGTGGGTTGAAAACATCATCTTTTTTGTTGTACAGCAGCTCACAGATAAGAACTTCTAAACATGCAGGATCCTAAAACTCTTGGAGATGGACTAAATGTACTTTACATTATGGGATGGATGTGAGCTTTTTTGGAAAGTAGAGGTGTATATTGTGGTTTATATATAATAATTCACTACCAAAAGTGATTTTTTTATATTGAAAGCAGTGTTCAGAAAATGGGCTTTAGGAATGAAATTGGATTTTGAGGGCTCTGCCTTTATCAACCAATTATTCCATCGGCATAAAAATTGTTCTTTGACTTCAAGACAAAGAATATTGCCAGAGCTACACATTCAGTTTCATAATGATAAAAGGTATCAACTTTGCAGGAGCTAATAACCCTAAATATTCATGTATTTACTAATTTAACTAAGAGTAAATTTGTCCAAGTTATCCCTGTTTGTGTGTGAGAGGATTCATCTTCTTCCTGCTGCTGTGTAACCTAGATACAGAGATGATGGAAATGGCCATCATCTTGCCTATAAACCCAATGCTTTTAATTTTTGAAGCTATTACATGTGGTATATCTTTCTTAATCTTAGTGTGCCAATTTTCATTTGTTTCATTTATAAAAATACAATTGCTTTATTTGTGTTGACCTTTTACCCACTCTCTTTCTTTACAGAGGCCATCAGCAAATACTGAATAGTTTCTGACACTATCTAGCTTTCAGCAAAGAAGACATAGTGTTATCCCTAAGGCTAGGGCACAGCACACAACTCTAACAGGGAGAGAAAGCATGGGTTGTGTGGAATAACTCAGGTGTAGTTCTGCACAACTCTAGAATCCCATGCTATCTTCTCTGTTGCTCTTGAACACATCACTAAGTGTATGAGACTACTATAGAACACATTCTCAGGGAGCCTTGGTGTTCCTTCACGAACAGTAGACAGAAAAGGTGAAAGCCATCATTTCGTTATTTTCCCCCACATCTTTATTATTTTAAAATTTTTTACTGCATTTTAATTTATGTATGTGTACATGTATGTAGTGGTGTGTGACATGCCATGGCACATGCATGGCTTGTGTGGAGATTGTGGATGACTTTCAGGAGTCAGTTCTGTCTTTCCATTGCGTTGATCCCAGGGACGGGCGTCAGAGCATCAGCCTTGGCAGCAAGCACTTCCCCTCTCCAATCCTGTCCTTCCTTTTTGACTATGGGTAATTTTCCTTTAAGCATTAGCCTATGCTGGTCCTTAAGTGAAACCTCCTTAGCTCAGCTCATGGACAGTGTCCTGGTCATCTTTTCCTGATTCTGTTTCTAAATCCTAGCCTACTCCCTCAGCAGTGCCCGTGACTTTGGAGAATTTCATGGAACACTGCCTGGGAGGAAAAACATTTTCATTACGGATGTAGGAGCCCCTGTGATCATGGCCAGACTCCACAGGGTCAGAACACAAAAGTCACTCTACCACCTCACTATGCAATGTGCATTGTTGGTCCCTAGACCACCAGCAGCTCCCCAAAGCCTGGGTCCAACCTCACCCTCTGGATCAGAATCTGCATTTTGACAAGTGCTGCTGTTGATTTGTACACACAGAGGTGTAGACCCTGGAACATACGGGCATAGCTGAGGGGTAGAGTCTTTGAATGGAGAAACTGGAACACTGTGCACAGATGTGGGAGAAATGCACACACTTATGTTCAGAACCCATGAGACATATGCAAAAAGGACAAAACTAAATTTTGCCAAAAGCTAGCTCCATTAGTCTTCTGTAAATTTAATAATTTGTACAATATAATTAGCCATTCTCTAATTTCTCCAGGAACTCTGAGCTGATTAAAAATGATTATACATTTGTCTTTTCATTTTGATTCTTCAGACTTTTCAGATTTTCCAAAGCATCTTGTGATTGTTTCAACAAATCCCCATCCCCATGAGGATTAAGTACCTCATAATTATTTTGATTTAAAGCAAACAAACAAACTTTCAGAGCTGGGGAGCTGGCTTAGCAGCTTGCAAGCACAGGTACCCAAGTTCAAGTCCTCATCACCTACATAAAAAGCTGGCATGCAAGTGCTGTGCAGAACGGAGGCAGGAGGATTTCTGGGACTTGCTGGCCACCAGCTTAGCTCCAAGTTCAAATGATAGATTCTTTCTCAGGGGAATAAGGCCGAGTGGGAAAATAGCTACCCACTGAAGACTCAACTCAGATTCCATCTCCTCTCGGGAATCCTGGGTCTCTGTCTTTCCCAATAACCTCTCCACCTGATTCTCAAAACTATTAAGCATCTTACTAATTAATATACTATCAAAATATGACTATTGTATTGAAACTAATTTGTATTTATCTTAGTTATTCTATATTTATTCACTAGAGAAGAAATGATTCACAGATTACATGACCAAGGGGAATTTCTGTTAAAGTTCATGGGATATGGCAATTACTGGGTGACATCATGAATAATCAGCATCATCAGCTCCATCCATGCTTTTCCAGTTCCCACAGCCACAATCCTGCCTCTGGCATGTCTGGATAAAGATGGCCACCTGCCAGGGATTCTGTCTCTCCCTATAGTCCTTTGGGAGCCAAAGCTAAGGTTCATATATACAAAGCAGACATGGTCTCCTGCAGTTGGCTCACAGGACATTATAAGGACCTACAGCCTTAGAGAACCATCCAAGCACCCTAGACTGGCTTGGAGAATTCTCCACTGCTGGCCTTTACTAAGGTTTCTGGTTTTCACTGCCCAGTCTAATAACAAGACATTTCCCCCTCCACCCTCTCTAATTTTTCCTCTATCCTTGCTTTGAAAAATCCCTTTGTCCAGCATGTCTTAGCTACCCTGTAAACAACAGATGCCTGTGGAAGACTCAGCTAGAATTCCATTTCCTCCCCCCAAATCTCAAACTTCTGTCTTTCCCAAAGACCCCTCCACTTGACTCCCAAACTGTTAACACCCTGTTACTTAATATACAAATGGACCCCACTACAAGTCTTTATTCCATTCCAGGCTGAGTTTTAGCTTTGTACATCTAGCTCATACTGTTATTCTTGGCATTCACTGCCTTTCTGCTTGGCTTTTAAAATAGTAAAATATCGTCTTCAATTCCTGATCCTCCAGACTGTCTAAAACATGTAAGATAGTTAGGTATTTAATGAACAAAATATGTTCTGTCTGCCATAATATGGTTATTGTCACTGTCACAAAACTCTGTGCTCTGCAGGCAGCTTAAACCTGGTTATTAGATGCAAGGCTGCAAGAAAATTCTCCTTCCAACATGAATTTCAGCAATAAAGTTTTAAGGAGCTAGAGAGATGGTTCTGTGCATAAGAGCACTTGTCCTTACAAAAGATCAAGATTCATTTCCTAGCATCCACATGGCAGTTCACAACCTTCTGTAATTCCAGTTCCAGTGGATCCAATGCCCTGCTCTGGTCTCCGTTGGCACCAGGGATGCACATAGTACACAGACATGCATGCAAGTCAAACACTCATACACATAAAATAATGACTTGAAAATAAACATTTAATAGCCCTAGTTGTGTGGGGGAAAGCACAGGTCATTAAGCCAATCCAAAGGCTTCCTCGCTTGCTTTTAAGTCACCTGGTAGAAGCATCTTAATCCCCATTACGTTCCTTTTATTTCATCATGGTTCCTGATTAAACTCGGTGAATCAAGGAGGGGGAGGTGCTGGAAGATCAAGAAGACAAAAGATGTCTGCCACCAAAGTTAATTAGAAATCTCTGCTTCACACGAAGAGACAAAGTCGATGTTGCAAAAGGAAGACTAATTGTTCTCCATCCCACTTCCCACATTCATTGGTATTCTTCCATCTCCTCTCTAGGGATTGCTGGGGGCTTCTCTGGCTCTCAGGTGATTCCCTTCTTCTCCTTGAAAGAGGATGGCTGGTCAAAAACCCACACCATTCAGGGGCTGTGGTTCTAACTGTAGGCAGAGTCAGGATACTACGGCTTATGAGGTTTGTTCTGCTCTCTGCTCCACACTGACTGGGAATGAAGATTTGGAGCCTGCTTTTCCACTTTGCTTCTGACATGGAAGAAATGCTGGGTGAGAAAGAGGAATTGAAAGAGCAACACTTCATTCATTTGATCCTGTAACTTCTAACTGACAAGGTCTAGTTTTGAAATCTATAATAAACCCAGTGTTCTCTGATATATTCTTGAGGCATCTGGAGAACCATAAGGCCATTGGGAGGAAATAATGACCACTGCTGATGACCTTTAATTAAAATATAAACAAACCACTCTCCTATATGCTTGATTTGCTCTCAAGAATTGCATACTGGTAAGGTCGCCCATGACATAGAGAGATATAAATGTTGCTCGAGCCAGTTTTCCAAAGGCACAGATCAACTAGGAAACTGCTTCTTGGCAGCTTGAGTCCAAGTATTTCCATCTGTACATAGGCTTCTAGGGGAAAGACAACAGAGATGGCTACAAATCTTTCAAGGTTGGGTTTATAAGCTCTGTCTGCTGATTTCTGGTAGGTACCACAAGGTGCTTACCTTGTTCCTTGCCAGTCTGGAATTTACTTACAATGCTTTATTGGTTATTATTATTTATTGGTTATTGGGTATGAGATATGTAGACGTCTCATACCAAAACCCTAAGGAGGAAGATGATAGACGAAGAAGAAAAAGAAAGATAAATGCATTGGGTGTGTATCATTTTTCAGGCAGGATACCACACAATTTACAAAAGTATTCCATTTACCATAAGCTGTTCATGGGAAGCCAAGTCTCCAGTGGCTCCTTACATTTACAAAGCAGAACTTAGTTCATAACTTATGTAAGTTATCACCTCATATAATCTTCTCAATCACCCTTTTATACAGAGGGATGCTCTATGGTTTAGAAATAGAAAAATTAAGATTCAAAGAGTTTGACCAATATGCAGGGGAAGTTTAGACAAAGTTCATGCTTGTGTTCACATTAGTGTTCATCTTCCTAAATTCAGAAACATCATGAAGACATAGGAAGGACACAGGCTTCAGAATCCTGCAGGATTGAATACAAATCCTGACTCTGGCACATCTTAGCTCATGAAACTTTTTAATCCCACGAAGTTCCATCTTGCTCATCTAAGGCTGGGGAAACAAGGAAATGCTGCAGAAACATAAATGCATGGGCCTGATGGCAAAGGCTGGACTTGGCTTGGCTGTGAGCATCGCTACTCTTCTCACAGGAATCCCTAAAGTGCGAATCCTTGGGTTCTAGGTTATGCTCATGTTTCTAAATAGGCCATCCTACAGCAGCAGGGTCAAAACAATAAAGGATGGAGGGTTAAAATAGGCCTTTGAAGTTATTCCACAAAAACATCCCTGTCGGTCTCTCCAGGTGTTCTTGGGGCTGAGTTTACTGTAGCTCTCTCAGTTCTTGTTCCTAATGGCTCTAACATAGCTGTCTCATTAATGGATCATGAAGTCAATTTTGTATGTCTTGACCAATAGTTTTCTAATTAAAATGACTAGAGTAAGGGCTAGAGAGGCAGCTCAGTGGGTAAGAGCATTTACTGGTCTTGTAGAAAACCTAGATTCTGTTCCCAACACACATATCAGGCAGCTCACAACTGATTGTAACTCAAGTTCCAAGGAATCCAGTGCCCTCTTCTGGCCTCCAGGAGCACCACGTATCATGCACATGCAGACAAACAGGCATACAATCATACACATAAATATAAATTTTGAAAGACTAGACAAGATTATTTAAATACCAGCATATGTCATTCTTACCTTAGCAATGACTTTTTTCTTACCTGTGAAATATCAACTTAAGTAAAATTATTTTTAATTTTTATTCTCTCATGCATTATATCCCAACCACAGTTTCCTCTCCCTTCACTCCTCCCAATCCCTCCCCACACCTCTTCTCTCCCCCAGATCAACTTCTCCTCTATTTCCCTTAGAAAAAGAGAGAGAGAGAGAAAGAAAAAAGCTGGCCAGAAATATCCACCAAACATAGCCTAATAAGATACAATAAGACATGACCCAAACCCTCCTATCATGGCTGGGTGCACTGATGCAAATGGAGCGCCTGACCCTGCTGTACTTGTCAAATCCCGTTAGGCTGGGTCTTCGTTCTCTGTATTACAGGCATCTGCACGGTGGACAGTCAATGTGCTGACACTGAGGTTTGTAAAACAAACAAACAAAAAACTATGCTTTTATCCTACTGAATTATGTCTAGATCAGAGTTATTTAAAATCCAGATGCACATTAGTTGCCTAGAGTTCTTTCCTGGACACTGTTCAGAGAAGGAACTGTTGTTGAGGGTTAGAATGGTGACAAGGGGCTTTTATAGACCAGGCTGGCCTTGAACTCACAGAGATCTGCTTGCCTCCACCTCCCAAGTGCTGGGATTAAAGGCAGGCGCCAACACTTTGTTAGGACACACAGGCAGACAGGACAAAGAGATAAGCAAAAGGACTTGGGAGCCATTATATGGCCAGCAGTAAGGCTGGGGAGTTGCCTTGGATTCTGTTGTGAGGTAGCCTGAAAATGTGGAGTAAGGTTAGATCATCGTGGAAGTGGTTAAATGTTCTGGACAGAGCTACAACTTCGGAGGCTTTTAAGAAAATAAATATAGTGCTCTGGCAAGTTTAAGATTCCAGTTTGTGGAACAAGGTTTGGGGCAAAGGGACATATGACAAAGGCAGATTATGTGATGCACTGCGGTAATCCAGCCTTTAGACAGTCAGGGCGCCAACTGAAATGGCACAGTGGGGACCCGGAAAGAGGTACGCTACGGCTGTGAAGTTCTTACAAGACTGGGTGCCATCGATGGGTGGGATCTGACCAGCCACCCTGTGTTTATGTGTTCTGTTTTAAATTAGTTAATTTGCTCTTCAGATGAGTCTTTGCTGAATATGAAATTCTCTCATTAAGATAGAAGCCATATGCCTGCTTTGAAGCTAAGCCAGACCCCACCTACTGCTGGCCTTTACCTTCTCTTCCCATTGGTAATCAGCTCACCGCAGCAGATGTTACCTCCTGACTCCAAAGATGCCCATAGTCTCAGGATGAAACAGAGTATAGGACTGGGCCTACACTCTGCATGCTCCGAATGTGGAACTCAAACGGAAGCTCCCTTAACTGTGAGCTGGGCCAGAGAGGGGAGGGTGCCCAACACCGTGGTTACCAAGCCCATGGTGGACCCACTTACTGGCTCCCAAAGGCCTTGCCAATAGAAAACAATTAATGCCAAATTGTGTACTTTGAGTTACCTTCATGGATTAATTTGACAGATATTTATTGGCTATGTCCCAGGTGCCAAACAAGGCTGTGGGGTGAAAATAAACAGTGCAAAAAGCACAATTCTCACCTTTGATAAAGTTTCCAGCTGTGTAGGGGACACAGCTGCAAGCAAGTAAACTTTGTTGAGATGAAGTGTTCTGCTCTGTGTTTGTCTTCTGAGCACCAAAAGATGACCCAATACTACAAAGCCCATATGTTTTCCCAGAATACTCTTTCCTTTTCCTCGGGTTTATATTTAAGTGGCAATAGTTACACTGTCGGTCCCTCCTTACTTTATAGAAGTCTTAAAATTCATGCTGAGAAGAGCCTTTTCCTTAGTCCCTGGGCTGAATCTGGCCATCAGTTCTTCGCAATGAAGATAAGCTGGCAGAGAACGGGAAGGAAGGTGAGCGCAGAAGAGGCTCACCTTCAGGAGCCCTGCAAGTATATGCTAATAAGTTTTGTTTAGATGTTTGAAAGAATAAAAAATTTATTAATCAACATGTAGTGAATTATAATCATTCCTTTACAGACAAAACCCAGCCACTCAATAAGCACTGCTTGGTAATTCATTTTTAAAAAGCCAGCTAAATCAAGGACAGAACACATTGACCCTTCTTTGTATGCCATAGTTTCTTGAGTTCATCTTTACTGAGACTTGGGATTGCATATTATGAGATCTTGCTCTGCTTTTTGTTTTATAGTAATTTCTTCTTTATAAATGAAGTGGTTTCCAGCAGGGAGGGGTACTCAAGACTGAGGTTGGAAAAGGCTAAGAAAATAGATGTTGTCTGGAAATAAATGCTGTAATTGTATTGGCTTTAAGGATTATTTCAGATCTTAAGAGAAAAGGGCATTGAGAACTTATTAAAATAGAAATTGTAGATAGCATGTTTCTAAATAGCTTCAGGCTACTTTCCTTGGAAAGTGTGCTCCCAACCCCCATATCCTTGTTAGGTTTAGCTTAACAATGATGTGAGGGGCCAAAAAAGCTTTTAAAGCTGATTTCCTTCAGCTTCTGATTCCTTGCCAGGAAGCAGAGGACTAATTGGCCAGGCCCCCTTTAGTCTCCTGGCTGTTTGTGAAAGTATAAGCACAGAGTGCGCACGCTCACCCACACGGGCACCCAGCTCAGTGCAAATAATACTACGGGAAAAACTTACCCAGTTACTTGATCTCACCAACCCTGGCAGTGGTACGAGCAATAAGAAATCCCATTAGGACATTTTTTTCTTGTCCTCAAAGAGAGGTACATGCCAGTTAGCAGTCCTATATGGAGGGTAAAGTTACACCTTGCAGTTTGGCCTCATGAAGACATGGCCTGGATCCTCTCTTGGTAAAGGACCAGCTGAAGTCTATTTGTGGAGCCTGGAACCTGTGAGTGGAATCACAGGACTTCTGTGTTCTCTGATTTTAAAGTGAACATAAATATCTCAACAGCTGTGTTTCATTTAGCTTGAATCCTGTGAACACCCACCCACTCTGATAGTCATTTACAGAGGTACATGCCAAGGTAATGCAGGAATTATCCAGGTCAATTGTAAAGCCAGGTGCTAGAGTTGGCCTTATGAAGATTTCAAATCATTACTTAGCAGATTAAGTTGAAGCAAAAGTCCATGATTCATTTTCCCGCAGATGTTTGAACTTTTATTAATCAGAAGGTCCCAGAAAGTTTCGTGAATCACAAAGTCACACACAAACATCAGTTCAACACATGTGGAATGCAATTTGTCTAATGTTTAAATTATTCTCTAGCAATAATGTCTTCATGTAGTTTAATACAGCATTAAAGCAAAATTTACCAGCCTTCTAATAAATCTAACCTGACTCTGGAGAGAAACACACACACTCTCTCCACACAACACAGCCACACACCACATGCACATACATACTCATATGCCAGACACACACACCACATGTACATATACATTCACATACCACATGCACACACACACCACATGCACATACACACACCACATGCACACACACACACCACATGCACATACATACACACCACATGCACATACACACACCACATGCACATACACACACCACATGCACATACACACACCACATGCACATACACACTCACATGCCACATGCACACACACACCCCACATGCACACACACACCACATGCACATACACACACCACATGCACACACACACACCACATGCACATGCACACTCACACGCCACATGCACACTCACACACCACATGCACACACACACACCACATGCACATGCACACTCACATGCCACATGCACACACACACACCACATGCACATGCACACTCACATGCCACATGCACACACACACCACATGCACACACACACACACACACACACACACACTCACGGGAGACAGAGTGAGAGCAGGTTCTGCCTTTATTGTAATTGAAACATAAAAGGATCAATTCCCTCCCTATTAGAAAGATAGTGGGTCGTCTGTATTCTTTTTCTAGTGAAGACAACTGCGGAAAAGTAGATGATTCACTCATTCAGCACATACATATTGTCTAAAAGCTTTCAGGCACTTCTAGTTACTGGTAGACCATAAAGAATAAAGCCTTGTTTTCATAGTCTGGACACCCAGAAACCTGAGATGTTCTTCTAGTAAAACTATGTCCAAAGGGTTGCAATAAAGTGAAGTGTATATTAAAAATGATATCAAGATAGTAAAGATTATATAGAATGAACAAAGATGAAATACACATTTTTTTCAGTGGCTCTTCAACACAGTTCCTCATGTAGTGCTGATCCCCAACCTTCAAATTAATTTTGATGCTACTTCAAAACTGTAATTTTGATACTGCTATGAACTCTAATACAAATATCCGTGTTTTCCTGTGGTCCTAGGTGACCCCTGGGAAAGTCACTTGATTTCCCCCTCCCCCCACACACAAGCAACCCACAGAGTTGCTGGTTTGGGGGGACTGTGGCTATCATACTTTGTGTCAGAAGAGAGTGTGCAGGAGGTAGATTTCAGTTCTTTGAGAGGATCTTGAGTCAGAACAGAATTGGCTTCCGTGGAGGCACAGGAACTCTACATCCATGACACCAAATAATCTTCCAGTCAGGAACCAGTGCTCCCTAGTCTATGGGGGCATTTTAGCATCAGGCCAAAATTTGCACCAGAGGACATATGAGCTTCCCTAATCTGAGACTTCTATAATTCCTTATAGCCGATAGCCAGTGACTACAGAAGCCACCATCTTATTGAACAATCTCCACTCCATCTAGGAAACCTTCAGTTCGATCAAGCAGAGGCCTGGGAGTGATGCTGTGTCCTTGTACTCTAAGTGAAGCCATTCAACAGTTTCTGTCAATCTTTTGTTCAAGACCATCTCCCTAGAACAATGGCTAAATGTTTGTTTAGACTCATGGCTTTGAGAGTCTGAAACATAAATCCATTTGTTCAGTTCATCTTCTATGCTATACAGACATAAACAGAAGGCCTTGCGTTTGTTTGAAGGGAAATATTTGCCTGTGTCTGAGTTGTTTGCTGGGCCTAGGACTCACATCCATTCAGTCCAGCTTTCAGTATTTATTCAGTTCTATAACATATATAATTTATATATAAAGTCTTTGGAGTTGCCCAACTTTAATATTGTAAGTCGGAAAATACCAGTTGCTTTCCCATCATTCACAATTCTCCTTTTCTCCCCCATCTTCAAGCTTCGAGTTTTCTGTTGAAATAATCAAACACTTGGCTTCACAAAGAGCACAGCTATCATCGTGAGGAAAGTCCCCGCAAATGTTCAAAACTTCAAATCAGTTTTCAGATTTCTACTTCCCCTTTTTCTGCTAAAGTGAGAGAACAGCTAAAGAAACTGTAAGGGGGAGCTCTGGCACGTAACACTATCAGCCGCCTTCTGGAGTATTTTGTTTGGAGGATGTGACTACAGCTGTTCAAACTTAAAATTACTTACATTGAACAAAAAAAGAAGAAGAAGAAAAAAAAATCATTTGACTCCAAAAAAGTCTTGTGGCTTTATATAAATTAAAAGTGATCAAGAATCAAAACTTGACATATTTTTCATGGGCATATTGCCCATTGGGTACTGCCCCAGAAGGGCACTTTTGGAGGCCTTGAATGGCTAGCGAAATTGGAGACCCACAGTCTTGCCTAGTGATTCACATCGAGTTGCAGCTGAGTTTGGAAACAGCAGGTAGTCATCAGAAAGGTTTATGTGAAATCTAATGAATCAGAAAGAGAGAGCCAGGGAAAAGGTTTCTTTTCATATGGGGCCAGATTCTGATCTGATGTAAGTCTTAGAGAATTAGCCGACATATGGAAATTATCCCCATGTGGTGCTCTGGGATTGCAGGGTGAGGAACTGTTAAAGGAACAGGGATATTAGCTTGTGAAGAAAAGACCTGGGTGGGAGAGGGATCTTTTCAAATATTTGAAAGGTCAGCATGTAAAAAGGGAGGTTCTGTTGCTCCCAAGAGAAAAACAGGGTCAGCTGATAGGATGGAAAGATGAGCAGTTGTTTCATATTCTCTTGTCTCCTTTTAGGACATCAGAGCAAGAGGAGTTCATGTGGAAAGACAGATATCATCTGTAGAGGTATCCCTTAGGAACTGACATGGGACTCAAGAACACTGACAATTCTGGGACTGGCAGTAAAGTTCAAGCCTATCAAGCATGGCAGGACTCCAAAGGCAACATCTATATGCACTCTAGGCAAGTAGACACTGTATATGGGTCTCAGCGGTAGGGAGGTCTAGGCAAGTAGACACTGAGGGGGAGTGGAAGGTATATGGTAGGGAGGTCTTGGTTGAAGCCATAGTCTTCTTATTGTCTTTGCAACCTTGGAAGAGTTACTTGGCTTTTCTGCGTGCTAGTTTCTTGATCTGTACAATGAGACCAACATCATCTGTGTTAGTGGGCATCCATTGTGTCTATCTACTCAGCATTCTCCAGTTCTGCTGTAGGAAAATTCTTTTCCCAAGATGAATAGAGGGCTGGTGTCAACAGAGGTCCAGTAGTTCTTCATGAAGCTTGTAGGCCTGCTGCTGTAGATGGGTACTACAGAGACATCTATCACTGTGGACTGAGCAACTATAAGGTTCTTATCTTCTCCTCTGTAAAGGCAGCTATTGTTGGACTGCCCAGACTATATAGTCAATCTAATAAACTCCCTGGTAGTATAAATTTATTCTATAGGTTCTGTTCATATAGAGGACCTGGACTAACCCAGATTGTGGTACCCAGAAGTGGTTCTAGAGAAACATGAGCTTCGTGGCACTGGCGTTGTCTCTCCAACTAGATGAAACCTATAATGCTAACAACTCTCTTGGTAGCATGGAGAACACTGGAAATCCATAATGTGAACTATATTGCATAGTTAATAGCTGCAAGCTAAATGAATTTAGTGCTCCTGGCTCTCTTCTTATGAGGAGTAAGGAATTTAGTGACTCTGTGTGAAAGATTTTTTGAACATTTATGGAACACAAGGAAAAATAATGATATCTGGATAAAGCAACAAAGGAAAAGAACGAGGTCAGTGGTAAAGTTACCCAGCTCCAGAGGTGCATGGCTGATCTAAAGGTTGCTAAGTGTCTCCTGGAAGAGAATCTTCTCCCTGGCATCTGTAGAGCTCTAGTTGCCAAAAGTCAAAATGAACCATCATCGTATGATTAACTGACTTACAACATAGAGTTAAGTCCCAGCCTAAAAAGCTGTCTGCAGAACTGGAAATGACCTTCACTGAAGGAATGTTACACACAAGACAATGCTGATGACCTTCATTACCCAACCACCTTTGACTATATAATCAGATTTGATAGCAATCAGGCCCCTGGCGGTGAGGGAAAATGTGTCATCCATGAGGAGGTATGCTACATCCATTAAGTACTTGTGAATTTTATAATTAATTCAAGCAGAAGTTTTGGGGTTACATGTGGAAATAGATGTTTAAGAGTATTGCATAATGGTAGCAAAAACATAAAACTGGATCAGCCTGAATTTATCCCTATGGACCCAGGGAGCAGAGATTCTAATTTAATAATAAAGCTCACAGATTAAAAACAATGCCATGAGTTTATTTGACCTGATAACTGAAGGATTTGTCAAAAGATGGCCTACTGAGAATGAGCTGGAGATTCCTGGTCTCCCTTGGTTTAGTGTTAGTAAAGGCATTTAAAGGCTCATGGAAATCAGAATGCTTGAGTAGATTCAATGTTTAAAACCTAATCCTCCACAATGGGGGAGGGGCGCAAAAGACATGGTCTTCACTAATACTATAAGACAGAAATTTGAGCACCAGACCATTTGAAGACTATTACTGCTGTTCTTTGCCTAGTACTAGAGTGAGGGTGGAAGATGTAACTACTTGATTGATTGAATTAAATGTACTGGATTCTGGAGTAGCAGAGGCCAAGTGGCTGCACTGAATGTCCAAAGGCATGGATAGCACAGGTAAAACAATGTCTACAAAGGCCTCACTCAGGTGGTTTGACACTAGCTAGTAAATTCTTACTTGATCAGTATAAGTAGAAAAATCAAGAACAAATGAAAGGAAAGCTAACTTGAATCATATCAATGGAGACTCATGACCATCAACCATTTACCAGACTTCTCCAATGAAGAAAAGGCCAAATCTCTTTGAAGAAAGACCTCATTATAATAACAAAGGTTTTAATGTTACCCTTTTTCAAATCCTTTCCCTAAAGGACCTATGGCCTAAGTGTGGTGGTTTGGATGAGAATGGTTCCCACAGGCTCATATATTTGAATACTTGGTCCCCAGTTGGTGGAACTGTTTGGGAAGGATTAGGAGGTGTGGCCTTGTTGGAGGAGGTGTGGAGGGGTAGGCTTTGAAACTTCAAAAGCTTACACCATTCTGAGTTTCTCTCTCTCTCTCTCTCTCTCTCTCTCTCTGCTTCATAGTTGTGTCTCAAGATATGACCTCTCAGTTACTGTTCTAGCACTAAGCCTGATGCCTGATTTCCATGCTCCCCACCATGGCTTCTAACTCCAGAAACTGTAAACACCTAGTAAGTTCTTTCTTCTAGAAGTTGTTTTGTTCATGGTGGCTTATCACAGGGACTGAAAAGTAACTAAGACAATAAGGGTCCCTGTAGATTGGGGGAAATAAATACTCAAACATTTGGGGACCACTCTCCTTTGGTTCTGAATTGACATTGAGTCCAGAAGACACCATAAATCACTGTAGTCCTTCTTCTGAAGGTCAGGTGATTGATGGAGTTTTAGCTAAAATTCAACCAGTAGTGGGTCCATTGAGTCCCCAAAGTCATCCAGAGGTTATTTTCCCAGTACTGGAATATGTAAATGCAATAGTTGTAATTAGAAGTTGATAGGATACCAAGATTTGTCCCCTGATCTGTGGAATGAGAGTTCTTATGGTTGGAAAAGCCAAATGGAAGCCACTGGTGTTGCTTCAACCAGGAAAAATTGTGAACCAAAACCAATACAGCATCACTAGATGATTACAGAAATTAATATCTCCATTAAGGACTTTAAAAATGTAGGGGTGGTTACTTCTGCCACATTTCTCTTGTGGTTGTTTGAATGAGAATGGCCCCCATAGGCTCATCTGTTTGAATGCTTAGTTCCCAGCAGGTAGCATTGTTTAGGGGGGATTAGGAAGTATAGCCTTTATGGAGTGGGTGTGGCCTTGTTGGAGATGGTATATCCCTAGTGGTGGAATCTGAGGTTTCAAAAGCCTATGCCAGGTCCCATCTCCAGTCTCTCTCTCTCTCTGTGTCTCTGTCTATTTCTTGACAGACATATGTCTCTTTGTCTCTTTCTCTCTTTGTGTGTGTGTGCTCATGTGAGCAAAGCTTGTGTATCTTGTAGTTACCTATGAACTATCAGCTACTTCTCCAGTGCCGTGACTACTTTCTGGCTGCCATGTTCCCCACTATGATGATCATGGAGTAATCTGCTGAAATTGTAGGCAAGCTCTCTATTAAATGCTTTCTTATCTATGTTACCTTGGTCATGATGTCTCTTCAAAGCAACTGAACAGTAACTAAACCTCTTTGGCCTGTACAGAAGTCCAATGGATCATGAGAAATGACAGTCAATTATCACAAACCTAATAAATTAGTAACTCCAATCAAAATTACATGTGGTTCCCTTACTTGAGCAGATTAACATATTTCATGGTACCCATATCAGCCACTGATCTTGAAATGTTGCTCATCCCTTTGATACTTGTTCATGTGGCCTTCCTGAAGCAATTTTCTTTCTACAGTTCTACCTTAATGACATATTACTTATATAGCCCTTTGTTATAACCTAATTCACAGAGATCTAGACCATCTGTCTATTTCACAAGGTACCACAGTGGTCAACTATATTGATAGCATTTATGCTAATTGGACAAAGTAAACAGGAGGTAGCAACCACTCTAGACTTGTTGATAACACATATGCCTATCAGAGAATAGGCAGTAAATGCAACCAAATTTCAAAGACCTTCTACCTCAGTGAAATATCTAGGAGTCCAGTGGTGTGGGGCTTGCAGAGATATTCCTTCTAAGATTTTCAATGGTTGTTGAAGTGCTGCAAATATATATTATTATATTTGAATTATGAAACATTAAAAGATTAAACACTGTTCAAGGGACTTTACCACCTATTTTTGGAAAAAATAATACATTTATGGTTGTATTGGGATAGTTATATCATGTAGGATTATGAACTTGTTACTGTTTCACTTGGAAGTTAAGCATGACATAAAGAGATGTGATTGTCAGTTTTCCAGGGTATGGACTGGTGGTGTTTAGCCTTGGCTGTCAAATTGACCAAATCTAGAATCCATTAAAAAGCAAGTCCACTGAATAATCCTATAAGGGATTTTCTTGACCAAATTATTTGAAGTGGGAAGACCCACATTAAGTTGAGGTGGCACCTTCTGGTAGAAGCCAAGATGAGAGAAGATATAAGGAAGCTTTGCTTTTGCATGCTTGCCTTTACTCTTGCTGGTAAGTTCATCTGAACTCCTGTGGCTGATGATGGTCTGTTGCTGATGAATTTCTTTGCTGATATTCTCTGCTGCATTATTTGTTGGTTCTTCGGGAATTCAATGTGAAGTAAACACCAGTGACTCTTCAGAAATCTTTTGGGTCCCTTGCTCTGGCTTTGCAATGCTGAAGAAGCCAAGTTCATGGACTAAGCAGCAGCCATATTCTTGACTTCTCCATTGTTGGGCTATATAGACAGTGTCATGCAAGCCAATCTAATAAGCCCCTTCTAACATATATTCATTCTGTCAGTTCTGTACTCTAGAAAACTCTGGCCACATGAACCCAAAGATAACAGACCATGTTACCAAATTAATTCTTCTTCATTAGTTTAAGACTAGAGTCTATGATGGGATTAGTTGCTACAATCTTCAGTTGTAACTCTATGGCTAACTTTCCTCTAGCATCCCTGGTTTCTATCATCTAGATGTCATTATGAGCATCTCCAGTGATGAAGAAGGCACTTTACCACCACCATACTCAGAATGCTCCTGGCCACTTGAAGTCATTCTCAGCAGTTTTATTAATGTTTGGTCTTACACTAGAGAAAAATGAACTCTGCTTATGCTCTGAATTGTAAGCCTTGGGGCAGACCCTGTAGTGGCAGAAGCCTGGGCATTCTCACAGTTGTTCAAGGTGTCACACTAGGTCTCACACTTACCCACTCCTAAGTGTGAGTACAGTGCAACACACAGGGTTGACCTACCAGAAACAATGCCTTAGACACAAGCGAAGGATTTTTATTAGGCATTCTGATTTGACCGCTATGCACAGAGTGCTGTTGTAGGTATTGGAAGAGTGACAAGATGTTTATTGCCCAAGGAGAGTGTAATATATCTGGAGAAAGACATTTTACTAACCCAAAACTTAAGACCAACATTGAGAAAATGTTGAAAATGTTCACAACTGAAAGCAAACAGAACAACTGAAGAGGATCCCAAATCTAACTTAAAAGGATAGACTACTGGGTCCCTTTCATACCTGTGGGTTATTGTGCTCCACGAAAGAGACCTTCCCTGCGACAGTGCACCTTGCCTCGTTCATCTCGTGGACCCAGCAGGGTTTGAGATGGAGTGAAATGGGGGAAGAATTCCATTTGGTGTTGGTGGGGCTCTCCCTTTCATTTGATGAAAGGTGTTTTAGTTGGTGAGAATAGTTCTAAAAACTCAGTTTCACTTTGTGAATTTTTTTGTTTTTTGTTTCTGTGTGGCTTACCTGATACTTGGCATTCAAGTCACCAGCTGGCTGGAGGGAACAGTAATGGGACAGGCAGAGAAAGGGAACCTGGGGAGACAGAAGAAACTAATTTCCACACCCCTACTTTAAATCTGGACTATTAATTCTTGCTGTGTAGGTGATGTTAAACCTCACAGTGGCAGGAGAGCTGCCTCTAGAATGCCAGCATCCCCAACTGCTCTGTGTCCAGCATCTGATGGGAGTTGGGGTGTGAGGGTAGATTTCCATTCTAATAATACTTTGACAAGTATCATTAAACCAAATGCTAGAGAACATACAAGTAAAAAGCAACTACTTAATTCTATGGACTTTTAGATCAGACATAAGAAACACCAATGCTTCATGGCTTAGATTACAGAGAAAAATGTGAGCAGAAAGAAAGGTGTAAGCAAGGAGGAACTCCTGATGAACAGTTTCAATGGAGCGTTGTGTTTTCAAGCACATTTAAACTATGAAGCAGGCCACCCAGCTCTACCACACAAGTAGGTCAGCACAATATTTTCACAGGTGAGGAAACCGAGACAGAGTGTTTGGTGGCTCCCCAAGTACAGGCAGGACACAAACACACCTTCAGATTTCCATCTACGAACTCATCTAGAGGGAAGGTCTTCTTCCAAGAAAGAGCAAAACACACACGCTTAAGAAATTGGCATCTTTGTTTGCCAGCTATGCTGGAAGATTGCTGCTATAGACCAGGAAGTGTTGAGGTAATGCCACACACCAAAGGGCCAGGGTGGAAGCCAGCCGTTCTCCTAGCCATAGCTCCTATGCTGTATTCTACGCATACGTGTAGAAATGATGGCTACAGATGTTGCTAGAGAACCATAAGGCTGGATTCTCTGATTGAGCTGCATGACTTTATAAAAGTCACTTTCTGGGGCTCATGTCCACATCTTTAAAACAAAGGTAATATTTGTGAAAACGTTTCATTTTAAAAATACAATCCCAACACTTGGAAGGTGAAGATAGGAAGATCACATGAAGACTAGTTGAGGACTGTGTCACAAGACAAAAATGACAGAAAACATGAAATAGTATGCTTTATAAACCATCCATAATCCCACTGTCCTTTTAGAGGAATATAAAAAGTTATAATGGTGTACCTCCAGCCTTTCCATGCCATTTCAAAGCTTGATGCATTTCATTCCAGGCTCAAACATGTTATTAAGTGTGGATACGCTTGCAAAATAAATTTTAAAATGGAGTCAGGTTGTACAATCTTCCTCTGCAAGGTCTTCTTTGATTTATGATCACTCCACTTCACATTGATCAAGTTTTCATGGTTGTAAATATTCTGTGCATGAATTTTGCATAGATTATTAAGTGATTTATTTTTCAATGTTTATCTGATAAGACCCAAAGAAGAAGATGTGTCAGAAAGTGTCTTGCAAACCATACATTTTACTTAAATGTAGGGATCTATTTTGATACAGCTCACTGACATTCATGTGACCCTATCACATTCAGCCATACTAGAGCTGTTTCTCATCAATAAAAGTCATCAGAATTAGGAAAAGTGACATAAGCATCAGGATAATTCTTAATGACATTAATATATAATACTACAGTATAATGTAGTATGCTGTTTAGTAGTTATATGCCCATTTTACTCTTGTAAGTAAACAAAATTAAATATTAAATATGTTAAAATGAATTGTGTAGAAAGAGCACATTGGTATCACTCATGACACAACATTCATTGACGTGATTTGATGCATGAATGAAGATAGGCTTTGAGGTTTCATTTGGCAAATTTATCTGCTTGCTGTTTTGTTTTTGTTTTTAATGGTCCCTGTAACTGGAAGTTTCTCTCCTGCCTGCCAGTTCCCAAATGACCACTCAGAGACTTAATATTAGTTACAAAAGATTTGGCCTATTAGCTCAGGCTTATTGTTAACTATTTCTTACAACTTGAATTAACCCATTTCTATTATTCTATTATTTAACTATGAGGCTCATGGCTTCTTACCTCACATCTCGCCTCTCCAGCAGCTGCTGGCATCTTCCAGACTCCACCTTTTTTTTCCCTTGTATCTTTGTTTGGATTTCCTACCTGGCTCAATTCTGCCTGACTATTGGCCAAATCAGCTTCTTTATTAACCAATGATAATAAAACATATTCATAGCATCCAAAGGGGCATCCTACATAATCTCACCTTTTCTGTCTAATTAAAAGGAAGGTTTCAACTTTAACATTTAAAATTACATATAACAAAACAGATATCAAACAAGAATTATAGTTATAATATTTAATCTATTTGTATTTAGCAAAATTAGAGAAAGTGCTCTATTATCTATTCTATCTTTGTGAGTCTCAAATTTCATATCTAATTTATATTTTATCATAACTAAGGAAAGCTATAATTATAACTATCTAGCCTTTAACACCATCAAAGACCCCAGAAGGATATAATATTACCTAAGTAAATAGGAAGTATATTGTAAGCACCTTCCAAAACTCTAGAAATGACAGAAACATCTGGCTGCCTGGATAGCCACCCAAAGTTCTTCTGTAATGTTGAGGCATCCATCTTCAGCCTATTGGCCCACAGTATCCGGCAGACTTTTCAATGAAGCTGGAAATTTGAAAGACTGTCTCGCCTAAATTGGCAGTTTGTCAGTCACTTTCCTCTGTGTCCTGCATGTACAATTAATATGTCATACAGTCAAGCAGTCCAGGCAACAATAGTTTCTTGCCCAAATGGCTAGCTTTGCCTACTGAAAGCAAACTCTATAAGGAGCTTCTTCAATACCATCATCCTAATTGAAGTAATTGATGTTGCCAGGAGCTGACATCTCTAACTGTCAAGAAAAGTCTAGGTTCTTAAAACATTTTATATGCCATATTCTGTAGATCTTTGAAGTATTTGAAGATAACCTATCCATCTGAAATATATCTGGGCATATCTAGAAAGCCTAATTAACATGACTATAAGTTTGGCTATTATAGATGACTATTAATTTGTATTTTTAACTTTGTTACATTTTTAAATGAGGTGCATAAACATAATACCTTAAATAAGAGTAGAAATATATATATATATGATAACAAAATTGACCTTAAATTTGTATCAGCAAACCAAAATCCATACCAATGTAAAGTAATTTGAGATTAACAGTTATTTTTTAAATTAAAGTAGATTTAATAATCTATCTTCTTTATCTTTTCTATATGACGTCCCTGAAAACAAAGTAAAACCTCAATAGGTATTTTATTTCCAGGAAATAGAAGTTTTAGTGTTTATTAAGAAGATAGAAACTACGCATGGATATAGGGGGAGATGGGAGGGTGGAATGGGAGAAGGAGGGGAGAAGGAAAGGGGTGAGGAGAACTGGAGGGAACTGGCTGGTCAAGATCAGGGAAGGACAGAGAGGGAGAGCAGGGAAAGAGATATCTTGATTTAGGGAGTCATTATGGGGCTAGCAAGAAACCTGGCATTAGAGAAATTCCAAGGAATCCACAAGGGTGGCCCCAGCAAAGACCCTAAGCAATTGTGGAGAGGGTGCTTGAACTGTTCTTGCCTTGTAGTCAGATTGATGTCTTAAATGTCACCATAGAACCTCCATACAGCAACTGATGGAAGCAGAGGCAGAAATCCACAAAGGAGCACTGGGCTGAGCTCCCAGAGTCCAGTCAAGGAGAGGGAGGAGCAATAATAATGAGCAAAAATATCAAGACCATCTCCAGCCTGACAGTGGGGAACCAGCATAGGACCAAACTAGGCCCTCTTAATGCAGTGACAGTTGTATATGGCTGGGGCAGACTGAGGGGCCACTGGCAGTGAGACCAGGATTTTTTCCTACTGCTTGTACTGGCTTTTTGGAACCCATTCTCTTTGGAGGAATACATTGCTCAGCCTAGATATAGCAGGGAGGGCTTGATCCTTCCTCAAAGCAATGTACTAGACTTTGTTGACTTTCCATGGCAAGCCTTACCCTCTCTGAGGAGTGGATGGGGAGTGGAGGGGAAAGCAGAGGGAGTGGGAGGAGGGGAAGGAGTAGGAACTGGATTTGGCATGTAAAATGAGAAAAGGTAATTTTTTAAAAACATAAATACATAAGTTTTTTTTAAAGGTGGAAACTGAGTTTCCTACCCACAATACACTTTGTATAAATTTGAAATAAAGTTATGACTGTGTACTTAGATCCCACAAGTCTACTTAGATAAGACTATGTGGGTCTTGTACCCAGTTTTTCAATTCCTTGTGTGTAGTGATTAACATTGGTTAAGTCCGACCACTATCCCACTGCCTATGCATAAAATGAAGACGCCATAAAAATTTGCCTTCCTTTGGTGATTCTGGGAAAATAATGGCAACCATCTTTCACAGACACACTTGGAATGTATGGACTGATCCCTCATTCCCAATAGTTACTTTTCTTGTCTAAAGGCTGAAGACAGTTTTAAAAATGGCAGTCCTGATGCTAACTACCACTCTATAAGTGGAGGGAATGTAAACTATGTCACCATCTGTCTTTTAGATATGATGTAACTATCCATTAATAGTAATGTCATTCTCAATGTTTCTCCCTTTTATGTCTTATTTGGTGGGTACCATCAACAGCATAGTTCAAGGTCATAGACATCCATGACCTTTAGGAAGTAGGGATCCATAGGTACTGTCTCTGGACTACTTGTCCACAAAGTGAGACAAGCATCATAAAGAGAAAAATCATATAATGATGTGCCTTTACTGTGCCCCTTCCTTTTTGTTTCAAGTAAAACAATTTGAGAAAAATCAATATGACCAGATGAGCCCCCATTCAAATTTTTATGCTAGTGGGCATTCCTTTCTGTCTATGATTTTAACAAATGTTTGTTCAGTGTCTTTACCCTCAGAATTCTCCAAAACATGCTTACCTTTAAAGTGCTTTCCTCTTTCAGTATGGATAGTCTTCTATGACACAAGCCCCATGCTTTATTTGTTCAGGGAGGGACCTCTTTGGAAATAGACCTCATGCCTCCTACCTGCTGTACTTCATCAGACGGTCTCCACTCATAGATTTCTTGGTTGTACCTGGTGTTCCATTATTATATTCTCACTTGGCTTGCCAGTCAAAAGAAATGTCAGAATGAGGAAAGCAGGCATGAACATAGAAACAATTGCTGATCCCTTCTGACAAGCAAAGCCTTGGGCATTTTGTTCTCAGCAGATTGTCACTCACCAGCTTGCCCCAGTACAATGACCACTGGACAAGGTCAGGTCTCTTTCAGGTATGAATAATTTCTCTTTATAGAGACATCTACATTGCAGTCACAACTAAGAAGCAATTTGTCATAGACTCCTGACCAACCATTGCCATTTTGTACAAAAGCATCCAGAAGGCTCACTTAGAAGTGGGTTTTTCTCTCCCACATAAGAGGCAATTTCCTAGCATGCTGCCTAGGCAGAATTTCCCTGTCCATTCTCCCACAGTGAGTCCACAAACTCCAAAGGACTTTCTCCCCCTGGATAAGGCTGCATTTTTGCAAGATGAATACAGACAATAGATGGAAACCCAGGTCTGGATCATCTAAAACTGCATACAGGAAAACCGAAAGAGGACAAAATCCAAGACAATCGACAAGGTATTGCTCTTCAATCAGTATTCCAATATCATGTCCTTGTCTCATCACTTCCCTTTGCTTCAGTTCTGACCTGCAAATGACGTTCTTTCACAAATAGTCCTTTTTTTCTCTATTGACATCTACCCAGAGTCTGTGCAGGAAACATGATTTTGAAGGTTTCCAGTGTTGCCCTTACCTTGGGAGAAGGAGGGGTGGGGTTTGTTCTATTGAGCTCTCCTTCACATCGGTACATATACCCTTCCACAGCTGGTGGATATGCACACCTCTGCTGAACAGATCATACCACTTGAGTGCCGGGTATGCAGGGAAATGCTGCTCAGGGCTGCAGCTTGCTGAGGTGTCATTTTGTTACAGCAGGAGCTGTGCGATAAAGGTCCCCGAGCTAACCCTCACATAGAAGATGGCTCCATTCACATCACTTTCCTTCTGGAATGTCTGGATTTAGCCTCCTACTTATGGAACATGAAGGCACATGTCAGAAAATGTTCTGCATATAAGTGAAATAATGCAAAGCAATTATTATGCTTGTTAAGAATGCAGCAATGTGATTATGAAATGTTAAGTGTTAATGAGTAAAATCCGTCTCAACTTGTTCAAAATTATTTGCCTCCTTACTAGATGAATTGTAAACAACCTAAAGAAGATGCCACATCCAAGTAGTGTAGAAATGACAGAAACCTAAACACGACAGCAACAAAAGCCAAAAGCCAAAGAGGTGAGTTCAATTACCTATCCACACCGGCCGGCCGCATTGTTCAAAAGATGGAAATAACTTCCAAATCTCCAGTGCTCTTCAAAGAATATAGATGAGCCTTATGTCTAAATTAGATGATGCTTATAAGTGACTCTTTTGATGTTATCTTCAAATTCATCTATCTCCTTTCCAAAGGAGAGTGATTAACAGGCATCAACAGTAGCATCCTTTCCGGGGAAGGTAACGCAGCTTCAGTGCTTAAAGGGTCCAGTTCTCAGCAGAAGTTGCTGTTCTCTAGCCCCACCCTGACCCCAGGCAAAGATGCTGAAATTAGTACTTAGCAACCTCTGTGCTGCAGGGATGCTGGTGGAAAGGGAAGGAGGTGGGAGAGAAGATACTCAGTTCCTCTCTCCTATGTCTGGGGCTCTCAGTAATGGCTATGGGGACTTTGAATGAAGTCCCTCCACTCTTATCCTTACAACTTTCTCTTGTGTGGCTAGCCTGTGCTCTTCATAAGGTCATATCTCCATCTTTTCATTACTCCATGCACACCCACAACCTCTCCCTTTCACTGTATAGGGCTGACTCCTCCACCTCCACCAGGTCATTGCATCCCTTAAATACAACCTCCTTTCTATTTTACTTATATTCTACTGGCCCTTTAAAATTGTAGGGTTATCTCTGAGATTAAACATTGAGTAATCTTGTTAGACAAATAGAGAATACCCAGTTAAATTTGAATTTAGATTTAAAAACGAATGCGTGGTATAATTGTGCCCCAAATTTCAAATGGGGTATGGTGACACTAAAAATGTCATGTACTAGAGTACTTTCTTAATCACTTAGTATATAAATGAGTAAGTACTCTAGCCCACTTGAACATTTGCTATCTGCAGAACGTTATCCCTATCTGTGTTTGTGGTGGAGCATTATCCTCCAGGAACAGCCAGCATTATCAACAGATTGTGCGGATTTATGAGAGGACTCTTCCCCCAGAGATGTGAGGCTTGTTGGCTACTGACATTCCATCTGGAGAGTGGTGTGGGAAGGGTCACTGGACCTGTGCCTGAGATTCTCTCCTTCACCTCTCAGCCAGTTACATGTAATGCTGCCCAAATGACCTGAGGCTTCATTGTGTTCAGAGGAGCTTGAGCACACAGACCCTGCGAGGCTGAGATGAGGAGGGACTCCAGCTATGCAGCTATGAGGAAGTTGTCATCCCTGCCGAGGTGGGCTTTTCCAGATGCTTTGGGGTCAACGGCACTCCTGTAAGTAACCCCTTACCCATGCTCTATAAGTCAGTACAATAAGCTCACTGGTTTCCCCAAGGGTGTACTTTGACTTGCTGCTGGGTCCTTATAAGGAAGGAGTAGACATTTGTTTACGTCTCCCGGATGAGGAAATTCTCTAAACAGTGCTTTTCTTTACTGTCTATATCTCTCCACCTCCCCACTATTAGGTTCCATGCAGATGGGGAATTTTGAAGTTCTCTGCTTCTCTATTAATTACTTCATGCTTTGCCTGAGATATTACTCAATATTTGTCATTTCAAGAAGTAACTGTCACTAAACCCCACAAACACTAATTCTACCCCTTCATCTCTCCCTTCTACAGAATTTGGTGTCTAATGAGGTCTTGAGAACCTCTGTCCCCCTGCTTCCTCTTCAGTTCCCTCTTTTCCTACCTCAGTCTGCCTCTGTTCTTAAGCTCCTCTTCTTTCAAATAATGGAACTGGAATGCCCAGGGAGGAGAAGAGACTGGCCAAAATCATGCAGTTACAGAGTTAAGCATGCCTGAACCCAATGTCACACCTTTTGCCCCGGCAGAAGACAGATAGCTAATAACGAGAGTAACCAGAGAGCTTTTGTAGTTCTAAAGGCCTGGAGAGCACCAGTATGGGGGTGGAGTAGAGAAAAAGAGTCTAAATCCAGGCTGTCAACCAAACAGATCCACAAGAGAACCAGCAATTCTTCAAGACACAGGCATCAGGAACTTTATTAATGAACTGTTCAACCAGGTTGAACCCACACATCCAGTCCACACTACCTTGTTAGTTCCATAACTACATATCCAAAACACTGCTGATATCTCAAAAGCGTCTCAAACCTAATTCTCTAAAACTATTCTTAAAATATCCTCTAAATGTAGGCTGAAGCAACAGATTAGAACCAAATTTGTCCAGTCTTAGGCAATCGGTTCAAGATAACTTTGAGATGCCCCTTTGAAATAGCCAGTGGTAATTTGGAGAAGTAGATGTGGGACTCACAAGATGTCACGTATTCTTCTCAGATGCTTCAGATAGGTTTTAGCACTATCATCAATAGAGAGGGAGAGATTCAGGGTTGGTGAGGTGGTGGAACAACTTCTCAGGAACTTGGAAATAATAAGTAAGACCTAACCAATCTACCAAATTAGAGTCCTCCTTCTATGTGTCTACCACACGTGCCACCTGTTGCCATCTGGGATTTCCACAGGGAACCCTTCCCTTCTTTTATGAGACCCAAAAGCAATCAAATTTGTACCTGCTGGATGCTACAGACTTGATAGCAATAGATTCAAGGCATTTTATTTCCTAAAAGTTCCCCCGAAGTTACAATCTGCAAGATCCTAGACTATTTCCTTTCAAAGGAAACCTAAGCTACCCAGCGCAAATCATACTTCAAAACTAAAGTTGTCACTCAATAGTCAGGGGAAGCTGTCTGGAGGACTCTTGTCCTGAGATCAAGGGAGGCTGAGTAAATACCCCTTGTGTGCTTATCACTGTGGGCACTGAAGTGCAAATGAGTGTGAAAGTTGCCTTTTGGTGTCAACAGACTTGACAAGATTGTTTTCCAAATGGGATTGGAATTATTAGTAAATTTGTTGAGCTGCGAGGCACTCTTTATCAGCTGTAAGTATTTTTAATTGGTTTCCAGGGAACACCTGTGTTGGGGTTATAGCATCAAAGGTAATAAACAACTTAATTATCCCTCAGAACCATTAGGAAAAAATATCACTGTTGGTGAGTTTTCTTTGATGCCTTCTTTTGAAATGCCATCCTGCTACTATTGTGGGGCTATTTGTAGTTTGTGTCCTGGAGCTTTGATGCTCCCTTCATAAGCAGAGAAGGCTGTTAAAAGTAGATTAATGTCATTAGGAACATTCGCAGGAGCCCACTGTATCGTTTTAAAATGTATTTATTTTATTGTTTTAAAATAGTCTCGTTCTTCTATTATTACTATAAACATGAGCATTGCGCATATATCACTCCTACCCTTCATTCTTGTCCCTCTCAAATTTGTGATCTACTGTTTTACTATTTTTGTTACGTGTGTTTTATTTTCAGTCCCTGTCATTGTTTTTCTTTTCGTGGACATAAGCTGAGGCAGAACGTGGTAGTAATTGTCAGTAGGCCAGACATCCATTGTAAAATTCCTTCCTCTTAATACTCAGTCTACATTTGAGTAATATATGTCTGAGCTTTCTAGAATCTTTTGTTCCAAGATAATGTCTTTTGGGGGGAGTCAAAATTCATTACTGTAACAGAGAACATCCAAGCTACAGAAAAGAGAACCTCAGGATTCAAGCACAGGCAGAGTTGATCTTCCGAAGTTCACAACCACTGCTGACCTGCCCTAAGTGATGCAACACTCTCTTCTCTATGACCTACAAGTGATGCAATACTCACTTACTTCTCTATGACCTGCAAGTGATGCAGCACTCGCTTACTTCTCTATGACCTTCCCTAAGTGATGCAACACTCTCTTACTTCTCTGTCCTACCATAGTGATGCAGCACTCGCTTACTTCTCTATGACCTACCCTAAGTGATGTGACACTCGCTTACTTCTCTATGATATAAACAGATTTTCTGGCTGTGCCCTTTGCTCTTTGGTTGTCTTTTTTATTCACCAAAAATAAATGAAAGAATTTGTTTTGAGCTCTACAAGAGATGCTATGGATATTTACAGGAGTAGACTACAATTGTTTTTAAACATTTCACATTTTAAAAACTGCTGACTATGTTGAAAATCAAAGTTGTGAAATGACAAGGGACCTATTCCTCTGCTCCCTGTGAATGAGAATGCTAAGGCTCACCCAGGGGAGGAGGTGATTCGCTCAGGACTCTGTCAAACTACACTGAGGCCTTCTGGTGACCTTCTGCAGAGGGAAATCTGTCCTGGGGGACATGTTCAGTGACTGTCCCCACAAGATATCCTTGGCACTGTATTGAATTAAAGGGAAATAAAATGACGACTCTCCTATGCTTGTCCAAGGTGAGCAGTCCACTAACTAGGGCAGAGTAATTTCCCAAGACCATTTTGAAGCACAAAATATTGTGTTGGATTTAAAGTGAGAATGAGCAACTAACTTAATCTACAAATGTGAACCCTTCTTGCCGGGCAGGAATATCTGTATTCTAAAGAGGCTTGGGCTCCTCCCTTTGGTTACCAGACTACTAAACAATAGACGGCAGGTGACTGGGGTTTCCCAGGGAATCACTTGCTGCAGGAGTGAAAACCCTGAATAGTCAAAGAGGGACTTTTCTTGGAAACAGATTTACAACTCCTCAGATGACACTGCAGGAGAGACAGGGCTGAGAAAGAATAGATTTGGGACCACACCAAATCGTTGGATTGCCTGGTTATGCAAATCTCTTAGCTTCTATTTAAATTTATATACCCACATGGTAGGACCTGAATATGGACTTGACAGTTGCTGGTTCTCTTTGTTCCCAGTGTGTCCACATTTAATAAATCTCCATTTTAATATTATTTTCATTATTAATTTGGTTCTTTTAACTGGCTTATTGAAAAAAGGTGGAGAAACCTAGTTGCTGTTTGGTAAGTGGTGGCCAGGTCTCTTAGCATGGAGCTCACAGCAGGCTCAGTCTCCCTTCCCACTTAACTGCGCCACCATCCGTTCCCTCCCTTTTCTCTCTTTACTCAACTGGCCACTGCAAGGGATTTCTGTAAGCTGGTGGGACTTCTTCGCTGAAAAATAAAATGCCCAACTATATCTATTTATATTAAAAAAACTTTTAAAAGATTGTGTATGCTCTCCAGTCTCATGGTTTTAAATCTGACATGCAGCATGCTATTGGCTAGAAGGAATCACTTCAAGAATCTTAGTTATCTCAAACTGAATTGCCCCAGTATACGACAAAGCGCCAAGCAGGATGTGCCTCATACTAAACAGACCTGAAATCTTTGCTGGTTTCCTCACCATTTCTACCAACCCTCCTTCTAAGATGCTTCTAAAGAAAGCCAAAGACTACCCATCCTCTAGAGCTCTGGCTTCACAGCAAAGAAAGATGCCTTCCTGCTCTGTTCACAGGGGACAGACACAGCTCGTGAATGAGCCTTAGAGTCTTTAACTGGCGATCAGAGTACAGGTTTTGGAAATGCTCCAGTGTTTCTGTCCAAAGTCCATCGTGATAGGTTTGTCCTATAGGGTGATGTTATTGGGTGGTGATAGAATCTTTAGAGGGTTGGGGGAAGGTAGGCCTTCTAAGAAAATGGTGGGTCCTAAGTATCTTCTTTGCTTCTGGCTTCAGATGAGGTGCTTTGTTCAGATAAGTATGCTACCGTCTGCCATACAGCACGACATGTCACCATATGCCACCGTCTGCCATGCAGCACGACATGTCACCGTATGCTACCGTCTGCCATGCAGCACGACATGACACAGTATGCTACCGTCTGCCATACAGCACGACAGGTCACCGTATGCCACCGTCTGCCATGCAGCACGACATGACACAGTATGCCACCGTCTGCCATGCAGCACGACATGACACAGTATGCCACCGTCTGCCATACAGCATGCCATGTCATGGGCTGAGCCAATGTAGATACTGTGTCTTTGAACTTGCAAAACAGTAAGATAAGTAAACCTATTTTTCCTCATTATTAGCCTATATCAGGCATTTTGTTATGGTGGCAAAACTGACAAAGTGGTCCATGCACAGCCTATCATGCAGGATAAGCGAGTAAGAAAAGCATGACAAGATTTATGGTGTGTGTGTGTGTGTGTGTGTGTGTGTGTGTGAACGATATGTGTGTACTCCTCTTAACTCCCATAGAGTGCACAGGAATAAGAGGCGCTAACAGAACAGTGATTTTTTTTTTTTTTAGCAAACCATGAGGCCCCTCTCACTAAGCTTGGCGTGGGATCTCCCCCCTCTGCTGCAGGAACTGGAGAACTGTCTTCTGCAATGGTGCTAATGCTGAGCCATGTGCCAAACCCGATACTTCGCCCTTGGTTGCTACTGTGTGGTCATACTGTATGTAACAGAGAACATATTTCTCAAGTGAGGTAATGCCTATTTACCACTTTGTTGTAATGTATAATTATCATAAATGGCACTTAATTGTTTAATTACTAGACCAAAGGGTAGATAAGAACTTGCTATAAGAAAGATATAAGTCCAGGTTTCTCTTTATATAAAAGAGCATATGTTATATGCACATATGAATCATACATGTTCACGTCTAGAAGTATTAATTTATACTTGCATGTATTTTTGACAATCTGGATTGCCATGGGTTGACCCATACCTATGGAAAGATGCAGCTAAAATAAACAAGTAGCTGGATTGCTCAAAATTTGGAGTCCTTCAAACAAGTCTGTTGAAAGGACTGTTGCTGAGGGCTGTTACTAAAGACTTTTTCTCTGAGCACCTTTACCTTGTCTCTCTGCATCTCTTGATTTGGTTAACAAAAAATACCATTCACCGTGTGAACTGCACATGCTGTCAATTCAGGGTACAAAGGGTGAGCAGTCCCCACGACGCTCTTAGCTAGACTCTAGCGCTTACCCCACAACAGGCTGAGCTTCTAAGGAAATAGAGGGGTATTAACTTTGACCCTGTCTGTGACAAATAATTCCTTCAAGTCTTAAAAGAATGCTGGCTTCCATTTGTGCAAGTGGGAAAACATACAGGGCTGAGCATTTTAAAGGCAGTTCCTGTAATAGGTTTGTCTCCCAGACAAATTGTTTGGTTTGTTTTTCAAGGCTGGGTTTCTCTGTGTAACAGCTCTAATTGTCCCAGAACTCACTTTGTAGACTAGGTTGGCCTGGAACTCGCAGAAATCGCCTTCCTCTACCTCCTAAGGGCTGGGATTATGCTACTGTTCCCTGTAGACACTTTCCCAAATATAGTCACTACCGACCTTGGACAGTTGTTCCAGCTGACAGTGACTAACTGTGCTAATGATGTTACTAGCTCCTAGCAGGTATAAACACAGGTACTAAGCACTCAGTTAAGCTAAGTGTTTTACATGATTTCATCTAGTTATTCCTCACAGTGATCTTATTGGGTATATCCTATACCCCTCTGCATTCTCAGATTGATAAATGGCAAGCCTGCTGACACACGGAAAAGCAGCAGAAGCAGGACTGGAATCCCGACCACCTGAAGCAGGATTCCATTACTTTAAACATTACCCTGTGTCAGTATGTAGCCTCTGCCTTGGGTTAGGACTGTTGCTAAGGGTTTCAAACCTCAGAACATCAGTTTCCAAAAAATCAGAATGCTTTCTTTTGGTTAATGGAAAATATATACTATCCCAAAGGAAAATAGTAGCACCCACTAGAGAGATTCTGGCAAAAGCAATGCCTCATGCCAACTCAGCCTTGAGTAACTGAAGACTCCTGCTCCCCCTGCCTCACGCTAGGGGCTGCAGTAGAAGCAGGAGTCACAGCTGGAGTTTGCTGTCTAGTAAGGGTGTTTAGCAGCTCTTATGCCTGGGCTCATTATCTACAAAGGAGAGGGACATCGCAGAAACAGTTCAAGTCATCCAGGGAAGAAATGGCTAATGACTCTAGGCAAATGTCCCTGAGCCCGGAGGTAAGTTGCGTGTCCCCCTCAGTGGCCCTTTCAGAGTTGTCACGAAAGCATCAGCGCCCTTAGGGGCAAGACTGTGAAGTCTTTCTATTTCCTTGGCTGCTACCATTGTCTGCATACTTGATATTTTGAAAGGAGGCTTGCTATGTCATGAAACCCACATAGGATTTTAGAATAATCTCTCTTTTTCTTGACCTCTGTAACAGTCATGCTAATGCCTGAGATGACTCTATTTATTTGGAACCTCCTTCTTTTGTTAAAGTATGTTTCAAAAATATATGTAGCCTGTAAAACTAGCCTTGACAATGGAGAGAAGGGAGAAGGGAGTGTGTGCGTATATCTGAGAAGAAGGCATTTTAAAGATTTCTTCAACAAAGACATCTGGAATAGTTGTTGTTTTTCTGGGCAAAACTAAGGCACTGACAGGCACAGGTGACACAGACTTCCCTTGAAGAAGACATTGGAGTCATACATGGAATGTGCCTCCACCATTTTGTCTGGGCCACCCTTACTTGGCCTCATACTAACGTCTCTTCTAACCTCAAGTCAAGCAAACACAAACCAAGGAGGACAAAACTAAAAATAGAAAACCATGGAAAATGAACTTCTATTTGTTTTTAATCCAAATCTTGAAGATCACTTGGATGTAGGAGCCTGTCTTACAATAACATGCTCTTGAAGTCAGAGCCATAAGAATCAGAATTTGAGAGACAGAGAAATAATCGTCTATGTGGTATACCCACCAATACACACCTTGCTCCCTGAAAGCACTTTCTGGGTAAATCTATTAAGCTATGAATATAGACATGACATTCATTGCTACCGCCTTCCAATAATTCACTCTGAACCTTAGTTTGCTTCATATAGGACTGATTTCGGCTTCTGCCTGCCTAGAAGAGTTAACTTAAGAATAGAAAGAGATAAAAACACCAAAGCTGAACTCCTTCTGAAGAGAAAACAGAGAATATGGACATTATGCTTATTTAGGTAACAGAGAAACAGAAGAGGAAAGACCTTTGTAGCAGACACCTACCATGACCACACAGAATCCTTTCTTTCTCTTTTATTGTCCCCAGCTTTTGTCACTGCTGTGGTGGCTGGTTGTGCATGGGTAAAATGCACCCAAGATCAGTCTCATAATGAAAGCAAAGACCTTGACTTTGCCAAGGTTCCCCTGTTGCATACTACAGAGCTTTGTAATACCAAAGAAACTTCCTAGGCATTTATGCAAGGATACTCTCAAAACACGAAGAAGTTAATACTCCTATGGGAAGAAAATTTGATGGGTAGGGAACAGGAGTCCATGAACTGATTTATTTTTTTCCCCTCCAGACCTTCTCTGAGAGGCCGTTATATAGTTCCTCAGAAGGTGCAACATAAGTTAGACCTGCAGCAGCCGGCATGGTCAACATTCTTATATTCTCTCCCATCTTTCTCTGTCTCATAATCTATTCTCATTCTGTACTGCCCTCCCTGAAAAAGTAGTACACTGCAGACCTTCGGTTCAGGCTCTGCTTTCTTTGGGACCAAGGTGAAGACAATTGATATCACTAAGATGCCAGACCAAAGTGCAGATAACTGATATCACGGAGACTCCAGACCAAAGTGCAGATAACTGATATCACGGAGACTCCAGACCAAGGTAAAGGTAATTGATATCACAGGGAATTCAGACCCATGTGAAGATGATTGGTTGGTATGACAGGGAATGCAGACCAAGGTGAAGACAATTGATATCACAGAACCTCCAGAAAGAAGGTCCTCAGGAAGGCATTTTGGATCTGAATCATAGACACCACACTGCTGACGAAGGTGTGCTGGTGGCATTATCCTAAGACTTTCCTCTGTGGCCAACAAAACTGAGTGAGATGCAATTGGTAAATGAAGGGGCCACAATAATTTAAAGGATGGGGAAAATGATGCTTACAAAAACTGTATGTATTATTTTTCTTATTTCTGTGACCAAATACCTGAAAAGAAACAGCTTAAGGGAGATAGGATTTCTTTTGGCTCCTGGTTTGAGAAGGGATGCATGGTGGGGAAGGCATGGCAGCAGGAGTGGGAGGTGACTGTCACATTGTATCGTCAGGATGCAGAAAGTGAGGATTGTTAGTCCTTAGCTGGCCCAAATCTTCAGATCAGGGGATAGTGCCACCCGCATTCAGGATGTGTGTGCACGGTGAGTCCGAACCTGTTCAGGATGTATGTGCACGGTGAGTCTAAACCTATTCAGGATGTGTGTCCATGGTGAGTCTAAACCTATTCAAGAAGACATTTACTAGTTACTATCACACTGTAGAACCGAGATGATTGTTGGATGCACCAGAAGCCTTGGAAAATGAAAACTAGCTTTCAGTAAAGCCAACTATTAATCATGTCAAGCAATGCTGGGAAAGTCAAAGATGCCCTATGGCAACAGCAGAAGAAGCTGTTATCTCATGAAATCATAGTGCCCAACATTGGAGAACCAAGTCCAGGACCTAACTGTCAAAGTAGCAGTATCACAGAAGAGAGGGAACATACAGGTTCAACAGACCTCCTACGGAGTGATCTGTTTAACATTTGCTAGGGCAAGAACAGGTCGGGATATTTGAGTGAAATGGCCTGATAAGCGTGAGCTCCTGGATTGTACTGTTGCCTTTGTAACCCTTACCAGAGAAGGAAAGCAGCCTCCTGCCCAGAGCATGCTGAAAGACTTCCCCCACAGATCCGCTGAAGATGAAGATCCCTTTTCTCCTTGAGATCCATCGCCCATCTTTAGACTATTGACTAAGCTGAGATCTTGACCCAGCTGTACTCATAGAAGAACTAACTTAGATGCACAAAGCACTCTAGAAATGTGTTCGTGTGATCTGATAAGAGTAGAGGGCTCTGTACACAGAAACAAACTCAAGGTCTTAGAATGGCATGAGGAACTAAGAATAGGACCCTAGATAAAGTTTACTAACCTGAGGACACCCACCCACGATCAACATTCAACATCCTATAGGGAACCCCTAGTTTGTAGCATGACTTCTAATTAGTCTTAATAATAAAAAACCCTGGGTCAGATATAGGTGTAAATGCTGAAAGATCAGGGAAGAAGAGCAGTCAGTCAATAGTTCTTACCTCTACCCAATCCTCAGACCGAACGGGTGATCCTGTCTCTAGGAATTCTCAGAATGAATGTGCTGAACTCCTATCTCCTCCTGCCTTATATTTTTCTCTCTGCCTGGCCATATCATTCCTGTCTCAAGCTTCTTAGTGTTGGGATTAAAGGTGTGTGACTCCCAAGCATTGGGATTAAAGGAGTGAGCCATCACCGCCTGGCTCTGTTTCTCTTTTAGACTGGATCAATCTTGTGTAGCTCAGGGTGGCCTTAAACTCACAGAGATCCACATGCCTCTGCCTCCCGAGTGCTGGGATTAAAGGTGTGTGCCACCACTGCCTGCTCTCCGTGGCTAACTAGTGGCTAGCTCCACACTCTGATCTTCAGACAAGCTTTATTTATTAGAGCACAAACCAAATCTCAGCACACTAGTTCATGTGCATTTTTTAGACTTGGTGAAGAGAATGCTAACATCAATTACAACAGCAGAAGATCTCTACCTCATTACCCATTCCAGATCTACATAAGCTCCTAGAGCCAGTGATTGGTCGGAAGGTCAGAATCCTTTGAGGAAGTGTCCTTCGATGATTCATGAGGTATACAGTAAATATTCCTTTGATTCTGCCTCAAATATACATGTGGTAGAGTAACTATTAAAAGGGGGAAACTCTAACATGTTAAAGCCGGTGAGATAAGAAGTTTGGGTTGAGATGATATCAAGGGACCAGAAGTACCTTCAAAGGTCTCCAGTTAAGTGTAAACACTTCCACACAACTTGATAAGGGACTTTTGACCTGGGATTGTTTCAAAGTACCTTAAAGTATCCCCCCCCCACAACCTAACATTATTTACATCCTGAGTACATGACTGAGATAAATTTGTCTATCATCTTTTGAAACCCTAACAGTTTGCCAGAAGAAAGTCAGTTTGGAGAAGAAAGTCAGGAGCCTCAAAACACTCCTGTTCTCGCTCTGCTTTACAAGCAATACTAACAGGGATTTCAAGACCAGGACCACAGAGTCAGGGGATATAAAGGGATAGTATCATTATATTCCAAATTGAATTCTTCTGTATGTTTATCCCAGGGCTTCTCTGGTGCTGAACAATTTTAAGACTCATGGTGAATGACCTGGGGAGAAAGATTTTTGTTTGTTTTTTTATTTCATCTTACACATACAGGTAACAAAACATCCATCACTGAGGGAAGTCAGGACATAAGCTCAACGTAGGAACCTGGAGGCAGCAGCTGAAGCAGAAGTAATGGGGGATGCTGCTTACTGGCGTGTTCTCCATGGTTTGTTCATCCTGCTTTCTAATCCAGGACCACCAGCCTAAGGATTCCCTCTTCCGCAATGGGCAGGCCCTCCCACATAAATCATCAATTAAGAAAATGCCCCACAAGCTTGCTTACAGGCCAATCTTATGTAGGCATTTTATCATTTATCATTTCTTCTTCTAAGATATCTCTGTTTTACACACACACACACATGAGAGAGAGACAGAGAGAGAGAGAGACAGAAAGAGAGAGAGACAGACAGAGAGAGACAGAGAGAGAGAGTTATCAGAAAGGTAACCAGATGTATGCCAAATGCATCCATGATATACTGTGAGTGGACTAGCAAATCTTCTGATAGAAGTTCTGTGGAAATAATCTGGCGATGGTATCCTCTTCTGTGCTCTTAAGGAAGGCGGGTCAGAACCATTTACCTTTCTTCTGGAGGGCTAGTAACCCAGTTGTAGAAACGGTACTTTCTGTCCCCATGACCTGAATATCCCAGTTCCCATTTTAGAATGGAAAAGGAAAGGGAAAGTTCCACAAGGCACACGGAAAAGTTCCCACTGAACTTGAGGCTTCAGCTCTGACATTTTGGCCTCCTTGTACTGATGGGCTAAACGTCCAAGAAATAGTTAGACCTGTTGCTCTAACTAGGTCTGCTGATAGACAATGGGGGGAAGAGTGGCCTGGGAGCCATATCGAGGAGATGGACCTGCTCATGCGTGCTTGCTCACACATTTGCCTGGAGTCTGTCTGCTTCTCAGCCTCCTGCTGCTTGTCACTCACTGTCTTCTCCCTGGGGCTGCACCTGCCGTCAAAGCAACAAAACAGACAGCTCTGCTTCCTTCCAGCAGCACTTTCTGGTGACCACAGCATTATCGTTTAACTACTAACTGTCCTGCAAAGGCCCGTGTGATGAAAGCTTGGTGAGAGTGTAACAGTGTCATAGGACTTCAGAGAAATTACTGGATGATTAAGTGTATGGCTTTAACAGGGAGTCTCTCCAATGATAGAACTGCAATATAATGGTCTTTGTGGGGTGATGGGAACTTAGGCTGTGGGGCCTGGTTGAGAGGGGTGGTCTTGAGGGTACTCCACTGGAAACTCTCCATAATTCCTGAGCTCTCTTCTTGAGAGGGGTGGTCTTGTGGGTATTCCACTGGAGACTCTCCACTATTCCTGGGCTCTCTTCTTGAGGGGGTGGTCTTGAGGGTGCTCCCCTGGAAACTCTCTACTATTCCTGAGCTCTCTTCTTGAGAGGGGTGGTCTTGTGGGTACTCCCCTGGAAACTCTCCACTATTCCTGGGCTCTCTTCTTGAGAGGGGTGGTCTTGAGGGTACTCCACTGGAGACTCTCTACTATTCCTTGTGCTGTCTGCTTGCCCTAGCCCTTTCTCCCTCCCTCCGTTCCTGCCACTGTGAGGCATACAGCTTTGCGCTGCCATGTGCTCCTCACAATGATATCAGCTTCCACAAGGCCCAAAGCAACGAGGCAAGCAGCAGTGCACTGTTTCTGAGACTGTGAGTCAAAGCAGACTTTTGATCCTTTTAAGGTGACTCTCGCTCATTACATCATAGCCTTGCTGACACCCAGGCTCTGACTGCTGGCCCATTGGTAGACCCAGTTGTCTTAACTGCTCGTAGAGAACACATAGCTAACACATTTCACTTCGCTTAACCTTCAGGACAATCCTGAGAAGTAAAAATGTTTCTATATTCTGGATAAGGAAACAGACAAGTGCAGATAAGCCAAGGACTTGTCCAGAGACAGGTAACAGAATGGCAGACGCAAGCTAAGAACCAGGAAGTGTCTAAGTCTGAGGCCCAAGCTCTTTTCCCACCCTTACCAGGCTAGAGCAGTAGTAATAACACAGGCATCGGAAGGAAAGCATTTTCAGCCAAGTGGTGGTGGCTTTAATCCCAGCACTCGGGAGGCAGAGGCAAGTGGATATCTGTGAGATTGAGGCCAGCCTGGTCTACAGAGCTAGTTCCAGGACAGACTCCAAAGCTACAGAGAAACTCTGTCTCGAAAAACAAAACCAAAAACGAATGCGTTTCCTTCTCTCCTGTCATTTGATTACTCCTTTGTACTATCGCTGGTTGTGTTTTACCTTAAGATGTTAGTTTACTTTGTCATGTGTACCAGAGTACAAGCTTAACCAGGTGAATACTGCAGAAATGTAACAGACCAGCCAACTCCTCTCTGAGAACCTTCTTGGGTTGTGAAATAGAATAGAAGAAATAGAAATAGTTTCTTTTCAAGTAAAACTCGGTGCCTAGGACTGAGTACGCGGTAGGGGGAAGGAGTACTTGCTGCACAAGCTTGAGGATCTGGGTTCTGAACTCAAGATCCACATGAAAAGCCAGAGTTGGTACCGGAGCCTGTAACCCCCATGTACTGTATGGGGACGGACAGAGGAGGATTACTGGTAGAAGGATAACTTGCTGTTAGCTAGCTCCAGGTCTAGAGAAAGGCCCTTCTCAAAAGAATGTGACAGAGAGGACAGAACAGGACACCAGATGTTCTCCTCTGGCCTCCATATGCACAGATGTATGCATGTACCCACATACCCATATCCACATATATCACACACACGTACCCATATGCATATGTTACACACACATGCACACGCACATACATGCACACACACACCAAACAAACAAATCCACAGGATCTAAAAATTGAACTGAGAGATAAAGTTGAAAGCTCATATTTTCCTGAAAATAATTTATTTTGAAATAAATTCAGCCCAATAAAAGGAATAAAACAAGGAAAAATATAAAACTTTATTATGTAATTTCAAGTTTGATTATGGCAAAATAGTAGAAAATATAATCCACAAGGGAAGTGAAAATGGTTAATGAAGTCAACAGTAATGAACTGGTGGGTAAAGCTGCATGGAAATTGATCTACCTTAGCTGAAGGCCATTCCTGTCTTGTTGAATGTTATGCCTCAGCAAAGAGAGGGAAAAGAAAGCTTCTGTTATTTTGATATAAAAATGTCATTAGTTTTTGAACCATGGTTGCTAATTCAAAACAGCAGTCAATCCTTAGTACACATATTCTAATAATCCACACCTGCTGTTAGGTATTAACACAGATAAGACCCTCATTAGAGTGTCACTGGGAACTGCTCACACTCTGGAAGCTTGAGGCTGAGTGGTCCAATCCCAGGCAAACAGAAGTCCAGCTGGTGGTGGACACACTCTCTGATGTGTTATCATCTGTTCCCAGCGAGACGTGTCCTTTAGAGGGACTCAGCAGAGAGACAGAGGCCAAAAACGTCTGTTCTCTAATTAGAATTCTATAATGGTGCCCATTCTAGTTATTCATGCTTTCTTGTTGACTTCGAGCAACGTGAGGCAGTACTGAGCGATGTGTGTGTTTGTTTCATGTAATAATTGCATATAGTTAATCAACCAATATTATTCAAAATGATAATGGTGGTGGTGACCATTTATAAGGTGCTTCCTTAGTTCTGAGTCTTTCAGATACTACTGAGTCTTTCTGTATTTAAAACTCTGCAGAGTAGGTGTTATTAGGGTAATTAGTTCCATTTTCTCCATGAGGAAACTGAAGCTCAGAAGGAATAAGCCAGTGGTTCTCAACCTGTGAGTTGGATGATCCTTTCCCAGGGGTTATATATCAGAGGACCTGAGTATCAGAATTTATTTATGATTCATTACAATTGCAAAATGACAGTTATTAAGTATCAACGAAAATTAATTTTTGGTTGGAGCTACCACAACATGGAAAACTGTACTAAAGGGTCTCAGCATTAGGAGGGTTGAGAACCCTGGAATAAGCCGCTGTCTGAGCAGAGGTTGAGGTAATGAGATTACCCTAGGCTCTTCTCTGTTCTTTCCATTTAGGGCATAGTTGTTGATTCTCACCTAGAGTCTAAGTAGGCAAAGGCAAGCTTACCTAACACTGCATTGTGGCAGGAACTGAATTACAGAGTAGAGGGATATGTAGTTTGAAATGTCGAATAACTAAGATCTGGGCCATTGCTGTGAGTACAGAACAAATAAAACCTCATCAAACAACAGAACAGAGTTGATTTTCTGTGACATCTGGCCTGCGATCTCTGCTACTCGGTACAGAAGTCTGTGCACAGTCCATGGAAGACCATGCATGGCCCGCGGGAGACCGAGCACAGCCTGCGGAAGACTGTGCACAGTCAGCAGAAGACCGTGCACAGTCCTAGAAACTGCTCTCCTATGAAGCACACATTTCCCAAGTTTTCATTTATGCTCCTTATAACTAATGTTTGTGTACAAAATATGGGTTTTATTTTTATGTTCATGCAACTTTATCATCGTAGTTGGCTCACACTCATCCTTTTATCCCCCACACTCTCTCCCTTCTCCTTTCCCTGGCCCCCTTTTCTCCCAATACTCCTCTAGTCCCTCCCGCTTCCCTATTCAGGACCATCCCTCTCTCCTGTATCTCCCCTCCCCACTCCTCTTTAGTCCCATTCCTCTCACCTCATCTCCATTTTCCTTGCCCATCTCTACACACATGTGTATGAACTTCTGTACATGTTCAACTCTAGCTTCTACAGACGACAGAGATGTGATGGTTTGGGTTCTAAGTCTGACTCATTCTACTTACTATGATGGTCTCTCCTTCCATCCATTTTCATGCAAATGACACAACTTAGTTCTTCTTTATGGCTGAATAAAACTCCATTCTGCATCTATACACCACCTTCTCTTTACCCGTTCATCTATTTATGGGCATCTAGGCTGCTTCCATATCTTGGCTATTAATGAACAACTATCAGCATGGATGAAACATGAAAGTGGAGTTAGTTCTCAGCATCAGGATTATTGTAGTTGCTGGAACTGAGGAAAATTTAAGATGTGAATTCTTGGATAGATAACACAGCTGGAAGGAGTTTTGATACATCAATATACTCATTAAATCAGATTGCTGTTGTGTTTATGGTGAGTCCTTTCATTTCTATCAGCCAACCACAGCTGTTGGTCTGCATTGGGTATTTCCATTTGAAAACATTTTGATTCTCGCGATGGTCTCAATGGCAATAATCTGGAAATCAGGGTTATTGTAGACTGCCTAGTTACCATCAAGCATGTTTCTTCTTCTTCCCAGGTAACAAATTTAGAGCACATTTCTCCGCCTTTCTTGAAGTTGGATGTGGCCTTATGACTTTTAGCCAAGAGAGAGGTGCTGGGCACAGGCATCTCCATGGGACATTCTCTATGCTTCTTCCCTTTCCTCATCATGATGCAGACGAATCTAGGGACCCTATAGCCACATTCTAAAGACTTCAAAGATGTGCATGCAAATAACTCATGGTCCAGAGCGCCACATGGAAGGCTGTCCTCCTGGGAGCCCAACACTGAAGAATTTTGTGAGCAAAAAATAAACTTAAGACATTAAAATTTGAGGGTGGGGTTTTTAGTATAACAGCTAGTACTGCTATAACACAAATGTTAACATTCATGTTAAAGAAATATTTTGAGTGCTATTACCTATCTAAGGCTCGAGTATCTGAAAGTATTTCTACTAGCAGATATGCTCTTATTGTTATGTATATGCCACTTCATCTCAATAATCATTCATGCAAGAGGTATTTAAAATTGTATTTCTGAGTTTTCTTATGACTATTGCTTTATGTATTTACTTGTCTTTGTCCTCCACTGGGATATTCTAGCAAGCAAATAAGTTAGTAAAGCATTATTTTTTAACATGAAAGAATAATATAAAATTGTAAACTTAAAGTTGATGGCTTATGAAAGAGAAAAATCCATAGCCTTGGAAAAGACTTCCTAGTTTTGACTGTTTTGACTGCTTCAAGTCAGCAAATGGAAGGAGCAACCTAGAGAGGCCTAGTGAGGGTTGGCCCAAAGGAGACCTGTGGATTCCTTAATCCAAATTCTGAGCATCCCATAGCATCATTGTGTCTGTTTATCAAGAGATCTGAAACAAAGGGAGCTGAAGTAAGTCACTGAGTACACAGACTCCCTGAACCTTTCCCAGCAGAGCCAGTGGCGGCAGAAAGGACAAAGACTTTGGTATCAAATCCTCCTTTGAATCCTTACTCTTGTATCTGCTTTGAACTCTTTTAGCCACTTCAAACTTCCAGTGTTCTCTCCAGTAAATGAGGATTGCTCATGCTCCCCTTTTCCCCAAAGGATGGGGACATCACACAAGGTGGGACAGAGAAGGTGCTAGAGCTGAAGCCTGGGGAGGACCACTAGGGGCAGTGTCTCCTGACAAAGCAGGGCCATTACACTCATGGGCACATGGTGTCTGTCATCACCCGCATCAGATCAGCCAGTCATAACTCCAGTACAATTGGAGGAGAGGCTCAAGAAGCCATTAACAGGTGGTAGCTGCCTTGAGAGAGACATTTATCTTTAGAGATTCAGCCCCTGGCAGATTACCTGTGCTCCAGTGGGTCACCCTACACCAATGCATAGACAGGCAGCACTAACTGGGATCAGTGTATTTACATAAGGAGACAGAAGCTGCGAGGAAGGTATGGAGGGGGCTGGAGGAATTGGGGGTTTAGAGAAAGAAGATGATCAAAATACCTTGTATAATACAAGGTACACATTTCATGTATAATTTCATGACATGCATGAAATTCTCAAAGACTAAAATAAAAATATATATTTTAAAAATTGCTTCTCATTGTGAAACTATTGATTTTGCCCTTTGCTAAATCATTATTGAGACCCTAAAGGAAGGGAGGTTAGTGATTTATCTGATGACTCCTTGCTTGCATCAAATTTCAGTTCTTCAATTTCAAAATAATATATAAAATAAAAAATTATAAGGATTAGAGATAAAGATTTCAAAGTGCTAATGAAGAGTGTATCTCCTTATGCGGGAGATGTTGTTAGCTTTATCCATAATTGTGCTTATCATGTTTGTAAAGGGTCTGCACAGTAAGTATGAGCCATTTACACCAAGGCATAATTGCTAACAACTAAATGTTCAGAGCACTGCTTTTGCAGTTTCTTTTCTCGTTGTACCATGACAAATTAATCCCATTCTGTATTACTCAATAATTGAAGCACAATCAAAGCAAACATTTTCAGAAATTTTGGAAATGTGATTCAACAAATGCCTTTCAAATGTCTTAAGTCTGAAAAAAGTTTGCACTGCTTTTTAAACATGATGAGTTTTCCTTTTCATCGGGCCCTCTGAACTTCTTTGTGAGGTTGTGTTGTCATCAAATAAGAATTACCGTGTCTTAACAGAGCTGAGGTTTGCTCTGTCCTTTTAAAGAACTCAGAGGACTGGGAAGGTGACTCAGTGAGTGAGAGAGCCTACTGTGCAGATATGAGGGCTTCAGTTCAGATCTCAGTATTACCTACAAAGCTGGCCAGGACTGCTCACATCTGGGGAGTGGAGACAGGAGGATTGCTGGAGCTTGCTGGTCTCTAGCTGGTCCCTCTGTGTCTGTCTGTCTCTCTGTCTTACCTGAAGTACCACTGAGGGATAAGTGTATTTGTTGCTGTTGCTGCTATACCCTCGATGCTCAGTGTCCCAGAGGAATGACTGGTGCCCAGAATGAATGCACCTTTAAACACAGATTTAGAAGCAGTGAGCAGAAGTTGTTTACAGTGTCTGTGTTTCATGTTTTAGCATCATAGAACAGAATTAAACAAATTGCTGAAACAAGGGATAAGTGTAATGGCGTTTCTTTTTATTGCCATGTGTCATCATGTAAATATATTCTAATGTTCTGTCATGAGCCAGTACTCAACACAAGACAGGCAACACCTACATTTAGTTTGTGTGAATGATTTTGTTCAGAATGCCAGATTTCTCAGGTTGGGACTTTTAAGTCTTGCAAATACTTTAGTTCTTAGCAGTCAGAGCTTATACTTTTATCATTCACAATACCTGTGGGCCATCTAGCCTCATGATGTACTGTCTCCATAGTTACCATTAATCATTATTATGGAGAGGACCAGCCACCTCTCCTCCTCTATCTGTTGGAATCTCCCTGTGACCTGCTGAAGAACAGTGAAGGCGTGGACCTCATGTAGGCAGATTTGGAATGCACAGGTAATGTTTCATGCTGGTAGCAACAGACACACTGGCTTTCCTGCCCCCTCCAGCTCACCTGGAAAGGCACTTAGGTGGTACCTAGCAGCGGTGATATAAGATGCGTCTCCTCTTGAAAGTATCCTTTATAGTCACAGTAGAATACTCTTGAATTTTGCAGGTCGTCAAACACACAAAAAAGTTTTTTTTTAACAGTTGAGGAAATAAGCCTAAAGAAAATGTGTATCTAATCCTATTAGCTTACTTAATATAGAATTATTAAAAGCCTTGATATACAGGATTTAACACAATCTTTCTAGCAGGGTGTGATGTAATCTGTTTTTGTTCCTCAGCTAGCAGATGGCTTACCTTTAAGTAATTTCCAATATGTTAAGAGATCAAAAGCCATCCTCTCGCCACTGAGGCAGTAATCGTTCGTCTCTGCTGGGGGTTGCTTGGTACTGCGGTAAGGATATGCAAAGGCTCCTGGCATTTCCAGAGATAGAAGGGCGACATTTCTTCAGACTTTGAAGTTAATAATCCTTCAGAAGTTGAAAACTGAGGGATTTTTTCGAAAGCCTTTTAATGTTCTATATGCCATGCGCTAAGTAAATATCTGTAAGAAATCACCAAGGGCTGGTGTGAAGCATTGAGGAGTGTTCTGCGGCCTCATGTGGCATGGACAAGGGCGCTCTCCTTGCGGGGTGTGAACACACTGTGTTTCTGTCCAATAATGATCTTCGGAGGATGTTCTTTCTGTGTTGACCTGTCTTAAGCATGGTGCTGGAGACAGCAGTGGCATTTGTCAGACAGTCATTGGCAAGCAGCTTTATTGACAGCCCATCCCTGCAGTCAGGACACGGCTGGCTCTTCCTATCTAGGGAGCTCTCAGGGGGCTTCCTCCAGCTTTTGTCTAGTTGTTTGAAATGATCTGTTGGTGAAGAGATGAGGTAAATTTGTGGTTCAAGTATTGTTTGATCTTCACTACTAGAGACACAACAAATTGTATCTCAGCAGTTTAATGTGTTGCTAACAGCATGCACTGGTCAGAGTGTCCAGTGACTTTTTAACACACTGATTCAGATGGTCCTGATGTGCTTCTTGAGTGAGAGAGCCCTGCTGAATTTTTCCTCCAGAAAAGCCATAGCCTCTCGGATTTGTTAGCGCCTCTGCTTGGGTTTGGTTTTAGTTTGTTCCCTAGACCAGTTATTTTCAGGCTACTTAAAATAAGAGCAGTCTCTGTAGGAAAATACATTCCTAAAGCACACCAGGGCCTAAGGCTTTATCTTCCCTTAGAGATAAAGCACAGTTTTAACTTAGATAGCAGATTCTTCTGCCTGCCCCTCTTCCCCATTTCAACTATGCATTTGATAGCTGGGAAGTTGCTAGGCTATGGGTGGATAAATGAGCATCTAACAGCTGTCAAGAACTAAAAGAAGACATGAAATAGAATTTCAGAGACATATGCAAGAAGCTAGCAAGTTTCAGGTTTCATTTGGGAAGGGATCTAGATAAATGCCTGTGGCGATAAAAAGAATAAGATGAGAACTCAAAGAATCTTGATGCCCATTACCTCACACTGAAGACCACATAAGGACCGATGTCCAAAACCAGGCTCACATAGCTGAAGCTGTAAGAGCACCGTCTGCTCTCTTGGCCAACAAGCACTAGCTACAGCCAAAATTCTCAGGATAATCCTTCCCTAGTGACTCTACAAGGTGCTTTCATTTCTGTTTTGATATTGTAGGAAATATCTTGAAATTGTTGATCTGAGAATAAGGTAAACTTTTTCATATCAAAATTAAGAGGTAATAAGATTTAGGTGGATGATTTGGAGAACTCTTAAATCTCTCAAGTTTTAGGTTTGAATGGATAATAGGTAGACAAGTGTGAGATTTCTCTAATAATAACAATAGTGAGTAATAGAGTGAATATTTGTGAGTTATTGTTTATAGACCACTTACACTGGTATAGATTCTTGTATACTGATACAAATTCAAATTATATTTGTTATATTAAATATGCTCCTATTTCTGTTTAAAATATTTATACACCTATGCAAAGTTATTTTGTCATATTGTATGCATGCATATTTCCACCTCTGTTTAAGACATTTCATATATTGATACAATTTTAGGATGTATTTATCATATTGCACTGTACATTTCTACCTCTGATTAAGATACTTACACATTGTTTACATTTTGAGGTCATTGTCCTCATTTGCTACCCAGTTGTTTAAAGATTGCCTAATATTCTGATATAAAGTCTTAGTCTTTAAGTTATACAGGTATTAAGTATTATAGGTCAATAGTCACCCATGTTTGTCATAATTATTGTTAGACTAATCAGGTTCTTTAGATACATAAAAATTGTATTCTTAGGTAATCTTCAACCACTTCAAAAAAACAGTAAAATATGGCATTTAAATAACTTAGGATTCTGTTGACATAAGACACTATTGCTCCTGACAGCAAAAGTCTATTCCTGAGAAAATGTTGAGCATCAAAGACACTTGGAGCTTGTTTTCTTCTTGGCAAAACTGGCCTTTGGATGAGGAACTGCCCATGCCTCGACCACTGACAAAATGCATGGTGTCTGGACTGGGCAAGCAGGATACAAGAAAAAAGACTGCTAAACCTTGCCAATACAGGGTAAGATGATTTTAAAATTATTCAGGCCTCTGAAAATGATCTGTCAGTTACTCTAGGCTTTAGCCAAAGTTGGTTGTTCCAATGTTGCAAATGAGACTTTGAGACTTTGGCCCAGGTAGCCAGTTGTCTCTATCATCTACTGTACACTTTGGAAGCTGCTTGATTGCACTTCCTGCCTACTCAAATAATATTATCTCCCTTTTCAGGCCTTCAATAGGGTTAAAGACTAGATAGTCATAGTTACTGTCCTCTTATGGCTTAGCCAAGCCATTTCTAATACAAGACTTAGACTCCTTAGGATAAAATAATTATTAAAACATTTAGCATATGTTTCTTACTTAATATTGTTTATGCTGATTATAATTCTAATTTTATACTTGATATTTGTTCTTATTGGGTTTGAAACTCTCTTGTTTAGACAAAACGGGGAGGTGATGGGGAGCCTCCTTCAGACAATGGCCTTTCAGAGGCTGAACTAGGTTGGGTGTGGCTTTGGATACCAAAAAGCCCACAGGTCTGCCTGCTTGCTCTCTCTCTCTCTCTCTCTCTCTCTCTCTCTCTCTCTCTCTCTCTCTCCACTCACCACATCTAGATGTTGGATTCCATTCCTGTTCCTCATTGTGATCTGTGAGTTCCCCTTTAATAAAGAACGCCTTATTATACTCTATTTGGAGCTAGTGTGGGATTAATTGATTCGTGTTCCCCTTCCTGTGGTGTGTTCCTCTTCATTTGTTGTTGTTGTTTCTTTTTCTAGAATGATCTCAACACAACGGCTTCCCATGTGCACTGTCTTGTCTCTGTATCTTTTCTTCAGAATAAAAAAACTCAGGGTTTCTTAATTTACCTACAGCCTCTTCTTTCTCATGGGTCTCCCCAGGCTCACAAGGAGACTGCAGGATGTGGTAAGAAGCAAAACTATGGCAACCACTGGCTTGTTCTTTCTTCATTCAGATACACAATGAGAGTCTAACTCTGAATACAATGTCTAAAATGCAATCATCAGTAAGCAAAGAACGTGTGAAAGGTGAATTTTGGAAAGTCGAGGATCATACTTAAATGTTGGTCAGAGACTGAAGGGTGTGTGAAAGCAGCTGTTTGTCAGCGTGTGAGTAAGGAGCAGAAAGTAACCAAAGATGAAAGCGCAACTGGAGCTAATGTTAAACATTGGTCTAACTGTGGTCAAGAGCCACAGTGGGGCAGGGAGGCAACAGTGGGGAGGGGACTGACTAAAAACAAAGCATAGTAATACGCACATGAAAATGCCACAGTGAAAGCCATCACTTCATATGCTAACCAAAAACATAATAAGGAAGGGAATATGCCATTACAGAATGGGCATAAGGTCCTGGATTTCCTATTGAAAAAAATTAGGGAGAAACTAATTATGGAAACCCTGTCCCTTCTGCTCCTGTGGATCCCTTGTAGCCTGAGCTACTATGATAATTCCATGTTAACCTTCCAAAAGCTTGGCTTCAGTTAGACAAGCTACAGAAGTCCAGTTAGTAGACTACAGTTAGTCCACTCCATCATGAACATAGGCTTCACAGTCCTGCTTCACTTGAACCATGGAAGCTATTAGCATCCAGCTCACCACTAATGTCAAATGTCTGTAGAAGATACGTGTTGGGGCCGCTGAAGACACGCCTCAGTTGTTGAGAGTACATCTGCTCTCCAGGGAAACTGAGTTCGATTCCCAGAACTCTTGTCAGGTAGCTCACAAATGACTTTAATTTCAGCTCTGGGCTCCAATCTCCTAAGGCGCCTGTGTACACACACACACACACACACACACACACGAGAGAGAGAGAGAGAGAGAGAGAGAGAGAGACGGAGAGAGAGACATTTCAAAATTACTTTTAAAGTTTTAAAGAAATATATTTATTGGATAACTGGGCATCTCATCTGGAAACAGACAAGAATTTAGATGGTGTATCCAAGAATATACTCAATTCTCAGACAGCTGTGCTGATTCTCAGGGACTTCAGTGTTTCCTGAGAGAAAAAGACTGTAGATCACAGATCCAGACCATTTCTCCTGATTTCTCAGGTCATGATAATTTCTCTCAACCCAGGATGAGAGAAGCATGTCCTCTTCAGGGCAACGGTGCTGCAGCATGTTGATGGTCGCCAGCCTCTGACCACCACCTCCCCACATCACAGACTGTGGGTTAATTTTCTCTATCCTGAATTGAACCTCAGATTCCCATTCTTTTCTCTTTGTTAAAATTCCAGGGAGTTGTGGAGCCCTGCCTGCACTGAACGCAGAAGGACAGCGTGATGAAGGATCTTTGGAGGTTAACACATTTCATCGCTCTGCTTTTCTGCAGGACTCTGCTCCTTGCCGCTGAATCCAGAGCTCCAGGGATTTTGAGGCAGCATAGGGTGAACGCAGGATGCCCATCCCTCCAGCACAGCCGAAGTCTTAGCCCAGCGGTGAACGTGCCGCACTCTCTGTATCCCTACTGTGCCGTGAGTAAAGACTTTCACTTCATACATCATTCACAACTTGCTCTGGGGATTTCAAAAAGCCAGTACATACTAGTCACACAAAGAAAGAAGAAAAAGAACAAACCTGTGGGGAAAAAAGATAAAAGGTACATCTGCCAAGTGTGACACCATCAACAGGGACACTAGCAGAGCACAATGTACTTGAGGTATTAACCAATTAAACAAATGGAAATTCTCATTCTGTTCACATATTTGAAGACAGGAGAATTTCAGAGTCGAACACGGCTAGAGAGTTTAATTTCCTCACCGAATCCTGGTGCTGTAAAGAGCAGAGAAAAACATAATGGAAATTGGAAACTGCTGCCCTCCCAGAGATATCTGGTAAAACAAAGTGAGTTAGGCTCACCACCTGGCTCATAGACTGAGCCCCAGAAGAGGCAAGAAATTTGAAGATGCGGGGAGGGGCAGTCCCCACTGACGAAAGGGCTGAGCACAGACCAGAAGAGTACTTCCGTAATCTGGATTTTGAATGCCCCTTCAAAGGCTCGTATATTAAAGACTTAATCTCCAGAGTGGTGATAATGACAAATAATAGAATATTTGGGAGGTAACCTAATGGAAAGTCTAAGTCCCTGGGGAAAATGCTCTTTAAGAGGGGAGAGGGGTCCTCAAGCCCTCGCCCTTCTTTCTCTTTTGCTTCTTGGTTGCATTGGGAGTGACTTTTCTCCTGCCGTGAAGAAGCTGCCCTGCCACAACCCCACAACAATGAAGCCAGATTATGGGCAATGCCTTCTAAAATGGAGGCAAAGCAGCTTCTTTATAAACTGACTGGCTCAGTTAATCTTTTATACTCATGGACTGAAGATTAATACAAATGACTTCAGCCAAATCCTCAAATTTCCTTTTAGCCATAACAGGAGTCTTGTGAGTTTTATTGTTGTTTTCTGAGTAACAAACATTTCTATTAAATAATAACTGGGCCCTCTGTGTAATATTATATGCTAATTAAGCACCATAATAATTTGATTGGAAGATGTGCATAGCAGAATAGGAACCATAGGGTATTTGTCAGCATTAATCATAGATGGACACATTAGTGTTGAAGCAGTAAGTTAATCTGGGAACACCACTGGGTGTTTCATGACAATGATCTTTTCTAAAGGAAAAACAATGTTTATTTCTGAAAATGGGTTGAAGAGACTTGGAGCTATAACACTAAGGATCCACAATGTTTTCATTCTCTCCACTCACTCTTGTCCCATCTCCTTCTTGAACAAATGAAAAGTAAGCTGTTTTTTTGTCTTTTGGTCCTGGAACTTCTGGATACCTACATCCGCTGAGTCAAGATTACCATTCAAGTTACTACAAGGCTGGTGCTGGGTACGGCGGGGTCCCGGGACGTCACCTGTTTGCATCATTCATAGCCTGCAGAACCAGCACACAAAGAACCGGGGCCAATTGATCTAAGGATCAGTCTGTGACACCCTCTTGCTAGCCAAGCTCTGTCCCTTTCTTAACTCTGGTTTTCTGATCCCTGCGTTTTCCTAGGCTGACCACACACTCTCCTACTTCCGATGATGGTATCTTCTGATTCCTCTTTCCAGATTATTAGAAAGCATCTCAGAGTTGACCTGTTACCATGGCCCCAACTCTGCACTTACACCAGTCCTCTTATTTCGTACCCTCCAGTTTCAATCGGGATTCTTCCTGTGAGAGCCTATTGGTTCTGATCATTTGTCTAGAAAGTATATTGGGTGTTTTTCAGCTTCTACCAGGGAAGACTGGAAAGCTTCCTAAGAAATATGAGTTTATCATCTCTTCCCCATGCCAATGGGGATAGTCCTGCAAGAGTAATCTAAGGACTAGATTGATGTTTAGAGAAATCCAAACTCACGTACCAAGTTACTCATTAGCCAATAGCTAGTTGTTAAGTTTTATGGTGCATTGTGGGGCTGTAAGATGCTGCTAGGTCCTGGCACTGCGCTGCCACTGAAGAGGGGCTTTCCCATCTAAATAGACTTAGAACAAAACCACTGTGAAGTTCTGTGACTTTTATTTGACCAATCAACAGTCAAAATGCCTTTTAGTCTCCATGGCCCACAGCATGTTGGTTAAAAATTAACTGCAGCAAACTGCTTGTAGGCAATATTACATATAAATCTAGGTCAGAATGTATTGTCACAGAACAATAATGGTTCCATGTCCCTCCCAGTGGCTACTTCTAATGTTTACTCTGAGATCTGCCTGCTACATGGCATGACCCCAACAAGACTTAATTAACCTGCCCATCATCCTTTACATTTCAAACTCTGATAGTCTTCATGTTTTTAATTCACCTATATACCTCTTGGCTGGAAATTTAATGAAGGGAAATCAAAAACATACAAGATGATGAGGCAGATACTTAAATTTCTTAGCACAAGTAGGTGCCTAAATCAAGGGATAGCTTGTAGACTAGTCTACAAGGGGCCACATACAATTGTTACTCTCAGAGCAACTAGGGATTTTCACAGCAAGGAATAAAACTCCATGAGAAAAAGAGAGAAACAGCATGTGCTCACATGAAAACAAGTTTTGGTATCTATCTTGTATTTTTGGAAGGTGACAAACACTGTAAAGCTCAGAAGTGAACAGGATTCTAATAGAGGCACTGTGGAAACAGTACAATGGTTTGTTCTCAATGGTATTTCATATAGAGAGTAATTTAAGGCACTTACCCACGAAGGTGCTGTAGGCTACCTAGCATGGGAAGGAAGAGAGAAATCCTGTAGATTTTTTTAATGTAGTTTTTAATGGGCAGCTTTGTTTGATCAGTTATTATTCTTCAGAAGTCTTTAATAACTCTATGCTGCCTTTAATGGAAAGCTTTCCTTGGCAAAAGTAGAGTTACTTTTAAAAGACAACTTTTAAATACTGCTTTAAAAGGTAAGCTAACAAAAATCAATTGAAGGACCATACGCATGTTGCCTTCTTCTGATTTCTACAGATTTGGAAGAATTTCTGCCTAAATCGTGACGGATTTGTAAAGATTCCCATGGCAGTGTTTGGATTCACACTAGCTTTGGTTCAAAGCAGTGAAACAGTACAGGGGCTATATACACAGTGAAGGATGTGGTGAGGATGGGAGCTTTTAAACCTCAAGAGCACAGTGGTTGCCCAGAGTCACTGACTACATTTTCCTCTCCAGTTCCCACTGGGAAAGATGGAGGCTGCTGAGATGGAAAGCAGATGGCTTCCCGGCTTCCCTGAGACACAGGGAAGGAAAGAGACAGGTGCCCAGCAGCTCCAGCAGAGCTCCTGTGAACGCCATCAATCTAGGAAGCAGCTGACTAAAGGGGTCTGAGGGCTGCCATTTGCTTTAAGAAAATCAGAACTCTCTTAGCTCTGTTTAGAATGGAACCTGAAATTTCAGGGAGCACATTAATTGTTCTATAGGTCTCCCAAAAATGATTTCCTTGACAGAAATGTAAACATTAATATCATGTATAATCAATGCTTATGCAAGACAACTTTAACATATTTTGAGGTATAAAGTAGAATTCTTCTCTGACACAAGAAGAAGCTTAATGTAAAAATTTAGAATGTAGGCTCTGCTACGTATAGGTGTATGGTGCAGGACAATTCTGTATTCTGTCAATTATGTTTTAAATAAACGCTGATTGGCCAGTAGCCAGGCTCAAGTATAGGTGGGACAGCCAGACAGGAAGTAGAAGCAGGGCAATGAGCACAGGAGTATTCTGGGAAGAAGGAAGTTCTTCCTGCAGTCCTGTCCAGACACTGAAGAAGCAAAATGTGACCTGCCCCACCGAGAAAGGTACTGAGCCATGTGGCTAACATATACTAGAATAATGGGCTAATGTAAGTTATAAAAGTTAATAAGAAGCCTGAGCTAATGGGCCAATCAGTTTATCACTAATGTAGACTTCTGTGTGATTCTTTGGGACCTAATGACTGTGGGAACTGGGCAGGACAGAAACCCCAACAAGCAGGCCTTCATGTTACAGGTGTACATATGAATAATCCCAGTAGGATGATTAAGAGTTCAAGACTAGGCTAAGCTCCATAATCTACTTGCCAAATTGGAGGTTAGCATGAGATCATGTAACAAAAGGAAAAAAATATGAGAATAAAGAAAGCAGAGAAAAATATAGGCTCTGGCACCAAAATACTCACGTTCAAACTTTGTTTCTACTACAGATATTTATTAATAGTAAATTGTAGTTTTCTACACCTCTGTCAACCTTGGTTTCCTCGTCTGTGAAAGATGAAAGTAATAGTGCATACTTTATTGAGTTATCATGAAGATTAGGTAAAAGAGTGTCAATGAAGATTTTAGCAAAGTTTCTTGCCTAGGGTCACAACTAAGTGATACTACCTGTAGCTATTATTAATAACCATCTTTCTTTCCATGGGCTGCACAGCTGCATTTGTAAACCTGACTAGAGGTAAAGAGTGATTCAGAAAGAAAGACAGGCCCAACTCACAGAAGCATGCTGGGTGGAGCGGACCTTAAGCTCTCTGATGGAGATGCACCAGCAGCCTAGAAACTCAATAGGGGGTTTCTGTAGGGGAGCAATCTCCATTACAGTTTTCCAGGATGAGGGACCTGCTATGGTGGCTGCTCTCAGTACACACTGTCAACATCAGTGCTCAGAGCAGGGAAAGACTGATTTCCTTGAGCCTGACCTAGGGAGAGAGTTGGCATTGCCGTACACCAAAGGCATTGGTGCTGTGACAAGCTGTCCTCATGTCAACAGGTCACATTCACTCTGGACTTCATCTGAGAACCATGGTATTTAAGCTGTTAAAGACAATGACATCATAAGATGTACAAGCAAATGGATGGAACTAGAAAAGATCATCCTGAGTGAGGTAACCCAGGTCCAGAAAGACCCAGACCCAGGTATGCATTCAATAATAAGTGGATTTTAAAGAATAACCATGCTACAGTCCACAGGCCCAGAGAAGCTAAGTAACAAGGTGGGTTCGGGGGGTGGGGGGCACATGAATCTCAGTATGCAGGGTACATAGACTAGGCATCACAGGTAGACAGTAGCGGCAGGGTCAGGATGACATGGAAATAGGAGGGACCAGGTAGGAAGAGGGTGGAGGGAGAGAGTACTAGGATAGACAACCAGAATCAAGGGCATCTCTGGGATGAGCTAGAAGTCTAGTACAAGGGAAACTCCCTGCAATCTACAAGGATGCTCCCAGCTAAGACTCCTAGCAACAGGTGATATAGAGCCTGAACTGGTCATCTGTGACCAGGCAAGCCTTCCAGTGAAGGGACAGGGACACCAACCAAGTCACAGAATGTTCGACCTACAATTTTACCTACCTTCAAGATGGAGTAAAGAGCACACAGAAATTGTAGGAGTGACCAAACAGTGACTGGTCCAGCTTGAGATCCAGCCAATGAGAGGGAACCCACACATAATACTGCCTGAAGGGTCAGGACCCAGAGACTGGATATCCCAGAGACCTAGGATAGAGTCAAACACAACTGGCAAAAAAGTCAATGGAATGACTCCTAATGATATTCTACTACACTCATAAACCATTGCCTATCCCAATTGTCATCAGAGAGGCTTCACTCAGCAACTGATGGAAACAAATGCAGATACCCACAGCCAAACACTAGGTAGAGTTTGGGGGTGGGGATTCCTGCAGAAGAAGGAGAGGAAGGATTGTAGGAGTCAGAAGGGACAAGAACACAACAAGAACACCTACAAAATCAACTCACCTGGGCTCACAGGCACTCACAGACATGGAACCACTAACCAGAGTGCTTGCATGAGGCTTATTTAGCCCTTCTGCACATACTACAGTTGTTAGCTTGGTCTTCTTGTGGGACCTCTAACAATGGGCATGGGGCTGTTTCTGACTCTGTTACCTGCTTTGGGGACCCTACTTCTCATACTGGATTGCCTTGTCCAGCCTCAACAGGAAAGGAGATGCTTAGTAATTAGAATTTCATCTGAAAATGTACTCTAGTTACTAAGGATGACTGAAGACTCTAACCCAAGAGGGTAGAAAGCAAGCAAAATGAACTGAAAGAAAGTAAAAAGAAATGAAACTGAAAAGCAGACATCAACAGAATGAAAGCATCATACGAGAGAGTGAATAAACAAAGAGACTCACCAGTTCTTGGGAAAGTAGCTGTGTTGGCTGGTTTTGTGTCAACTTGAAACAAGCTAGAATCATAGAAGGAGCAACCTCAGTTCAGAAAATGCTCTCACCAGACTGACCTTTGGGCAAGCCTTTAGTGCATTTTCTTGATTGAAGATTGATGTGGGAGCACTCAAATCACCATGGGTGGTGCCATCTGGGGCTGATGATCCTGGTTATTATAAGAATACAAGCTGAGCAAGCCATGGAAAACATGACAGAAAGCAGAATTCCTACATGATTTCTATATCAGCTCCTACTTCCAGATTCCTGCCTTGAATTCCTGACTACCATTTTTTCTCCAAATCATTTATGGTCAAGGTTTTGTCACAATAGAAACTTGATGTGGGATTCCCTTCTGTATGCTGTGAATATGTTTTATTACCGTTGGTTGATAAAGATGCTTCTTTCACATATGGCAGGGCAGAATAGATCTAGGCAGGAAAACTAAACTGAATGTGGGGAGACAGAAGACAGAGTCAGGTAGACACCATGTAGTTGCCAAAGGAGAAACATGCTGGAACCTTATCAGTAGGCCACAGCCTTGTGGTGATACAAAGATTAAGAGAAATGGGTTAATTTAACATGTAATAGCTAGTTAGTAATACACCTAAGCTATTGGTCAAACAGTCTTGTAACTAATATAAGTTTCTATGTGGTTATTTGGGTCTGGGCGGCCAGGATATGAATGAGCAGTCTCCCTAACTAAGACTCCGACCAAATTAATAATTTCTGGAAAGACTAGAGAATAAGAAGAAGTAGGAGAAAGAGAAAGAAGAGGAGGAGGAGGAAGAGAGAGCAAGCAACTATTAATCATAAGGAATACCACTACAGATAATAAAGTATTAAGCCAAAATAAGGAGAGGTGATTATCATTTTACTATCTCAGAAAAACAGAAACAGAAATACTTTTTTGCTAAGAAGCTATGGTGTGTATTACTAACTCCAACACAAAACTATACTAAGCCATTGTAATTAAGTACTGGACACTTTCCCTCTGCAATCAGAAACCAAGCAAGTGTCCTTTCTTAACTGTTTCTGTTCAGCGTTATTCTGAGGTCCTATCCTGGGCAGTAAGGCATGAAGACTACAAATATTTTTCACTTTCTTGAATAATTTTATTAAATTTATAGAAATATTATAAAGTAACAAAATCATACAGAGGTATCTGTAGTGGTTTGAATGAAAATCACCCCCATAGGCTCATATATTTAAATGTTTGATCCCCAGTTGGTGGGCTGTTTAGGAAGGCTTGGGAAGTAGGACCTTGCTGGAGGAGATGTGCCACTGGCAGTGGACTTTGAGGTCTAAAAAGCCCACGCCCGGCCCCAGTCTTGCTCTTTGCCTCCAACTTGCTGATGAGCATGTAAGCGCTTAGTTACTGCTCCGGCCATGCCTGCCTGTCTAGCTCATGCCCCCACTGTGACAGTTGTAGACTTGCCCTTTGAAACTATATGCAAGCTCCCAATTAAATGATTTCTTTCAGAAGTTGTCTTGGTTATGGTGTTAGTCTCTTCACAGAAATAGAACGGTACCTAGAACAGGATCATTTAAAAATAAATTATTTCGGCTAGATATGATGACACTCAGCTTTAATCCCAGCACTCAGAGACAGAGGCAGGTGGGTTTCTGTGAGTTCAAGGCCAGTGTGGTCTACATAGTGAGTTTCAGGACAGACAGGGATACATAGTGAGACTCTGTCTCAAATTTTTTAATTAAATAAAAATAACAACCTACTGACACACAAACATAGCCTAGCCATCCAGTTAAAATTTTTTCAAGATAATATTTAAAATATCATTAAGAACATATAATACTTGGAGTAGTCTAACACAAGATGTGCATAATGGAAACATAAATTTCATACAAACAGACATTATAGAATGCCTACATAGTTATGGTAGAGTAATGAACTAGGTTCATTGTTGTAGAGAGCTGTTTATATATGACTGTTACCTGACAACCAAACTGTGTGTGTGTTTATATATGGCTGTTTATATATGACTGTTACCTGACGATCAAACTGTGTGTGTGTTTAACTTGTAGAAGTGATCATAAAAGTCATAGGCGTTTGATGATCCAAGAATGGCATTCTGAAGAAGCATGGTGTGAGTGAACATGGTAGCAAAGCATGGCTGGACAATGTAAGTAGACTTATTTACAGAATTCTACAATGAAGGCTGTGGGATACTGGAGAGAATGGACGAATGGGTCAAAGGGAAGCCAGAAACAAAGTCATAAGTAAATAGGAACTGGGCTTATAAGAAAAAATGCTAGATAAAACAGCAAGGAAAGTCAGTCTATCAAGAGTTACAAGTGTGAGGATGTGGAAGAGAGCACAGGTAGTAATCTACGAGTCAACCCTGTGATCCCAATCAATCCTAGGGAAGCTCATCCACGAGGGTCATGAATTAGAGCACAGCTAGTAATCTACAAGTCAACCCTGTGATCCCAATCCTAGGGAAGCTATCCCACGAGGGTCATGAGTTAGAGCACAGCTAGTAATCTGCAAGTCAACCCTGTGATCCCAATTCTAGGGAAGCTAACCCGTGAGGGTCATGAGTTAGAGACATATTTTCTGTCAGCCTGGGATATGTAGAAAGATGCTATCCACTGCTCCCCTCATAGAAAAACAAAATAAAATACATATAAGTCAATAGTTTGTGACATCACTGTAGATAATGGAATGACTAAACACTGCCAAGGATGTACAACCATAAAGGAAAGTACTGAGAAGTTTGATATTAAAGTTTAAAAACATAAAACCTTGCCCATCAGAAAATGCTATAAAGAATGGAAAGAGACATTACAGAGTGGTAAATAGTATTTAAAATACAATATCATTATAGGGGCCATATACAGAATTTAAACATATAATACAATCCTAGAAATAGTAAGAAAAAACATAGCTCAAAAAATCAAGATCTATGGCCTGGAACTTTATTAAAGGAAGAAACCAAGACTGGGCTATAGCTGGGCTTACAAAGCCCTTGCCCAGCATGAACAAATCCCTGGGTTCAGTCCTCACCCACATCCACTGGATGTGGGGATATCCTTGCAATCTTAGCAACGGGAGGTAAAAGTAAAAGATTCAATATGGGCCCTCAAGATGCCTCAGCTGGTAAAGGCTCTTATCACACAAACCTGGCAACTGATTTCAAGTTCCATCCCTGGAACATAAGTAAAAGTGGAAGGAGAGAACTGACTTCAAAAAATTATTCATTGACCTCCACATTCATGCTGTGGCATGCACATGTGTGGGCACACGCACACACACATACACACACACACACAACTAACATCAACAATAATAACGATTTTAAAATGTTCAAGGTCATCCTCAGCTACATAACAAGATTGAAGTCAGCCTGGGCTACAAGACACCATATCTTAAATCCATCACTAATTGAGCCCAAATGTCCAAAAAATAGATGAGAAAGTACACTTAGTAATCAGAAACATGCATTTGAAAGTGTCATGTGATTCTATTACTTATCACCACAGTAGCTACAATGTATAGACAAAATTTTCAGGCTTTGGAACAACTCAAAAATTTCACATACACTGCTGATGGGAAGGCAAATGGTCCAACTTCCTTTAGAACTCTGTTCCACAGTCAGGTGGAGCATCTCTGACCTGAAAGTTCAAAATCTGAAATGCTCTAAATCATGAAACTTTTTGAACAGACCAACGTGATTCTAGAAGTGGAGAAAATTCCACACCTGTCTTCATGTGAAAGGTTACAGTAAAAGAGCACACAACCCCAGCACTCAAGAGGCAGAAGCAGGAGGGCCACTTGTTCATAGTAGGGGGACCTCAGGCAAACTAGCTAGGTAAGCCATTTGTGCCTCTGAGCTCTGGATTCAATTGAGAGAACTTGCATCAATGAATATGGCTCAGAGCAAAAATGAGAGACTCCTGATGACAACATTGGGCCCACACACATGCATACACATGGACATACAAATGTGCATTTGTACACACACACAGACTCACATGCAGACACATATACAAACATATATGCAACACATACACACTCAGTTAAAGAATAGGAAGGAAGAAAGAACAAAAGGCAGATAAGAGGAAGGGAGACAGGAAAAGAGGGACAGAGGGAAATGCAGAGACATCGAAATATTGCTTAAAAGTACCTTGAGTGGTCCATGCTTAAGTTTAGGTCCTATCCCCAAGATATCTTGTTATGTATATGAACACATTCAAAACTTTAGGAAAATCTAACATCTAAAGTGCTTTTGGTCCTGAGCAGTGTGGCTAAGGGATTCTCAACCTGTGTAGAGAAACCCTTAGCTTATGCATTCCTCAATACTCAGATACTGCATCCGTAATTACACCCAGTGGAAATACCCACATGTTCATATGACATGAACATTCTCAACAACATTGCTGGAAACTATCCATATGGCCATTGAGGGTCAAATGGACAAACTGAGATAAATTTGCAAAAGACAATTTCATACAGCAGTGACCACTGCATGCATTTGCAGCATCATAAACTAACCCTGACAGCATCTTGCTGAGCATGAGGAGGTAGACAGAGGCCATGCTGATCGGACGTGTTTACCTATGTTCAAATAGGTAAGAGTCTTTCCTGGCCAAGATACTGGTTACTTAGGGAATGCAGGGTTCCCAGAGGCTTTGTGTTTCTTGATATAGGTTCTGGTTAAAAGGCTGCATGGGTGTGGAAATTTGCTAAGCCAGACATTTATGTTTTCTACACTCTTCTATACAAATATTTTTTCTTTAATTAGCCACTCACCATATTTTTGTTACAAAAATCATTAACTCTCCCATACAACAGAAATAGTGATAATAACATAGTAATATAGCAAAAAGATCTTGTTCAAAATATATAATATAGGATATAGTAAAAAGACCTTGTTCAAAAAGTATAAAATGTTGACATAAACTGTAGCAAACTTTCAAGCTATCTTTGGAATCAAATTTCATTGACAGAAAATATACTATATACAGTGTTCATGGATGAGCAAATTCCCTGTAGCTCAGCAATCACAATTACAGAAACATAGCCTGGAGTCTGAACAACCTGTCAGAACAAATTCATCCCACAGTCAGAGTAATGCCAGTTCTAGAATTCAGACCCGGTGAGCTCAGACTGTAGGAAAATTCCCACTTCGAGACTGTTGGAAGCAGAACAGCTGAAACCTGGCATTGTATGTGAGACCAATGGGGGAATGAGAGTTTCTCATCAATGTTTGCATCTTCAGGGAGTCTAATTTAAAAACACAACATGGATGTGTGATATTGTTCTAAAAGAAGAAGTAACCCACATTGTAAGTAAAAAGACATATGCATAGATATCATGACAGACATAAAACTCTAGTGGCAAAACCAGTGTGGGATAAATAGATGGATGAAAACCATTAAAGTTAAGAAATTCACAAAAGTGATCAGGCCGCATGGAACAGTTGTCTTGGCAGAGCATTTATTTACCTACACTTCCTTGGTACAGATTATAGAGTCGTGAGTACTGTTTCTATTCTCACCTTATTACCAGATGGTAGAGTTGAAAAGGTGAGTCCATCTGAAAGAGAAATAAACATATTGTTACCGTCTTATTTAATCTGATATTCATTTTTATATAAATAGAATATATGCTTTGTCCTTTTTATATATTGCAATGTTCTATTGGTTTATTGTATTTACGTAAATTAAATCAAACTAATGTTCTATATGATCCCTAAGACAAGTATTAGAAATTAACCTTGCAACTCTATACTCACATCAGTTGCGAAACCAAGTACTGAATCCGACAGCAGCAAGAGTAGGTGATGGTGTGCTGGAAAGAACCCCTGCACACTCCTGTGAGAGGCTAAATCCAGGCAACTACTCTGGCATTGTACAGTAGCATTAGATATACGCATAACCTACGATCCATCAATTCCATCCATTCTTAACTAAAATTTCTCGTTAGCAGTGAAAGAAGGCACATAGAAACATTGCTTCCAGACTGTGAAAACTACTCACATTTCTGTCGACTGAAAGATCACTAATTGTGGGATATCATTTAATGGAGTATCCTATAGCAATAAAAATAAATGAACCTCTATTATGGTCAGCTACAGGATGCCAAATGATGAAGGGCAGAAACAAAAAAATGCATACATGTGATTCATTTATATAATGCTCAAAATTGGCCATAACTACACTCTAGTGTTTAAAGACATAATTAGGTGACAAAAATAAAAACGAAAAGGAAAAGGCAAATGGGCTGTGAAGGTAAAAGCAGAGTGGAAGCACTTGAAGGGCAGAAAGGGACTGGAACCAGAAATAAACGGGAGGAAGCTGGTAGGGCATTGGCAATCAATTTCTACGTCTGCTTCATAGTCACACAGGTGATATTTCACTTATTAAACACACTTCCAGATTTACCACTTTTCTGCACGTGTTGTATTTCACAGGCCTTTGAACTGTGTAAAAAGTGTTGGCTACTTCCGTCAGCTGCTGAGGACATTTGTCTCCCAGCACAGTTTCCCTTCCTCTTTGTTAGGCTTCCCTGGAGACTCGGGACTCTCGCGGTCCAGTTTCACTGTCTACCACTGTCAGGAATTCACATGGGGTTGAGAGGGCTCAGTGTCTCTAGTGTAAACCCTGGATTGATTTCTCCTCAAGGGAAAGACTGTGAGTCTGTAACTGACCTTTTTACTGTACTTCTAAAGTAAAGCCAGATTGTTTCCAAGCATATTTTTGATCTGGTAAAATAGAAGGTGCTATCAGTTTGATATTCTGAGGATCATCTGTTTGTTATTATGTAGTAATGTTATGCCCCATGTATCCACTTTGGGATCCTTTTATTTCTGTATTCAGCATTGTTACAAAAATCAGTCAGATGTGTGCAGAAGCAACACACTATGAATGACCCAACCTGGATCTGAGCCACCAAACAAAAGTAGTAAAACAATTTTACTAGCTCTGTTGACTGCCAGAAGGATAACGACAGTTACCAACTCTGTTTAAAGGCATTGCTACAAGGTGTGGGAATGTGACTTTGGAATACAGGCTGTGAAGAACCCGGTGTCCACTGACCATTGCACAGATGTGAACTATCTCAACGGGGAAGCACATGAGGAAGCTGAAGAAAGGCTTTGACTGTATGCTGCCTTTGCAAATGTTGAGTCAGCCCCTTCAGGTTTCCCAAAAGCAGCGAGCATGCTTGTATTTCTCCACAGATGATAAATGATTAGGGGAGAATTACTCAATATAACAGCCAATCATCCATGCTTCCTGCCAAGAAAGACATTTTGAAGTGAGACAGAGAAAAAAATGTGTTCTTTTAACTTTACATTATTTGTGGACTCTTTGATTAACTATGTATTTTGTAATCACATGATACTTTATCTTTAAATTTTATATTAAAATCAAGATAAAGATGGAATTCATTATTACAGTGTGTTATCCTTACCTCCTACCCATCTTTTTACACTTTATGGATGAGATTAAAGTCTATCTCTCCCCCTGGTTTTCCTGTTATTTTTCCTTGTGGTAACATAGTCTTCCTCTTCAGAACATTTTTCTGAATATATAATAGCATTTTTATTCATTCATTTATTGTCTTCACTGCACCATTGGCTGGAAATCCCGTCAGGATGTGTGCAATGTCTCCTTCACTTATCGCTGGGTACCTACGTTTAGCACAGTGCCAGACATGCAGTATTCACTCAAGAATGTGGTGAAAGAATGGCTACAATAATGACTTAATTAAAATTATCAGATCGAAATTACCAGCTGGAAACTATGATGTTGTGATTCCAAATACAAATGCATCCTTGCCTTAGTTTGTTACTTATATTTTTGAGTAACATTAATGAGAACTCAGTACTTGGAGTTAAGCATTACAGACTCCATCTGTCTGTCAGAAAAACTCACTAAGTTATAGAAGGTTTCACCTGAGGTTAGAGATGCCATCTCTCCCCCTGGCTCCATCATCACACACGCCAACATTCACCCCCATCTCTTTCCCCTAAAGCCAGTATAATGAAGATAAATAGGTATTTTGCAGACAGGTAATCTCATGGTAACAGATCCCTGTTATTTACACCAGCAAAGCCACCTCCCTGGTGTTAGGACTTGCCTGTACCCACCAGGGTTGGATTTTGCCAGGAGGTGATCTCGCAGGGTTCATTAGGGCTAGAGAACAGCTGTCCCTGTCTGCTGAGGTCCTAGGATCCGGTTGCAGGATCTCATTAACTCCTTCTCCTTGCCTGCTTCAAGCCTTTTATTGGCCAGGGCTTATTATTTCAACTTGCCTGGTATCAAAAGGCTCAGGGGCCAAGGGTTTTGTTTTACCTGTTTCTGTCCAGGCTTATTTGAAACTGCAGGCCAAGGAAAACCAATAATAATAATGCTTATTGCAAATGTTACTTTAAAATAGAGAATTGTCTCATACTTCTACACAATTCCTTATTTGAAAAGTCCTAGTTACTAAGAATAAGATAGTTTAAATTGTGGTTAATTTGCAATAGAATGCTAAATATGGGGGATTTTACATTTTTTTTTAGTTTGATTTAAAAACTTAAGCTTTAAAAGAATTGAAGAAGATAGCAAGAGTATTATTATGACATGTATGTTTAGACCTGTTTATATATGTTAAGTATTGCTTAGTGGAAGACTACTGTTCAGTCCAGTGCAGGGTCCAGAGTTCAAACCCCAGATGGGAGACATACCCGGCTCCTTGGAAGTTCCCTCAGGCCAGCAGGCATTTTAGTGGGCATTTTAGTTTTTCCAAGTACCAACCGCCAGGGCATGCTGGTCTGCAAGGATCTGCTGTGGCTGAACAGAAACAATAAAGCAACCTGTAAATCTGAGTCCTTACATTCCGCGCAGTGACGAAAGCAGAGACAAATCCAGACTGCAGCCCTCCCGTTACTATTAGGCTATGAGCATGGATGAAATGCCCTGCACAAGAGGACAAGGTGAGAAAAGAGGGCTCCTACATTACCTTAAATAAACAAACTCTAATGTATAGTGCTGGCAAACAGAATGAATGAGAACAGCTGGAAAGACAGATAAAATCCAAAGAATGGAGAGTGAGGGGATAAGGGAAGCCAAGAGAAAAGTATTTTAAGATAGAAAGGATGATCAATGATCAAGGTGGCAGGTGGGCTTAATGCTCTGTCTGTCAACTAAGACAAGACCTGGAAATTGTCTGCTGGATTTAGAAGCACAGTGGTCACAGGTAATTCAACAAGAGCTGTATTGTTAGAGCGAAGGAGCAAAGGTCAAAATGAAATGGGTCTCTAAGGGAGCTAGTGGAGTGTGAGGAAACGGAGCAAGTGGATACAGAATTTTGACAAACTCCCCTGTAAAGGAAAGAGGGAGGGCTGATGAAAGGGAAGCAGTACTGGTGTTTCTTTCTTGATTGCTAACCAGGGGAGGTTGGGGATATTCAGACGCTGACAGGTACGATCCCGCTAGGAGAAATGAATAAACGGGAAACACAGAGCTACATGGTTAGATTGCCATGGGTAACACCCATCCTGCCATCCTACCACCCAGTGTAAGTACAGACTCACATCCCCGGCTACCTTCTTGGGTATCACAGAAATGGGAGGGGGGTTGCTGTCAAACACTGCCTTTGAGTTAGGCCTTCTCAACTATCAGCCTCCATTTGGGCCTAGCCTCTTCTGAGCCTCCAAACTTCAGTAGTCTTGTTCCCCAACATCAGCTCAATCCAGCCCTCTAAACCTGCTTCCTCTCTGCCTCAAGGATTCACCCGCAGTCACTGCCAAGAGCCAATGCCTTGCTGTAGATCTCAGGGGTCTTACCCGAGGTCAGAATGCCCGGGAAGAAAGTAAAAGAAACCAAACACTAGAGTCACAAAATTTGGCACTGTCAAATGGTCAAAAGCATTTTTCTGACGCCTAAAGGAGGAGCTGAGGGCCATTCTCTTATACCATATTTAAGAACACCCAACTTCAAGGACCATCTGGAGGAGACACTGTTTTGTACACGCCTAAGGTTCCAGGCTAGGAAGAGCCCTCCTTGTGTGTGCTCCATGGATTTGCCTCTCACATATCCCTCTGGCTGGTTTTCCATTACTTCAGTGTGACCTTCACTTCACACAAAAACCTGGGTTCCATCTGTTTCATGTTTCTTTCTGGACCCTTTAATGTCCTAACTCACTTCTTTGCAGGAAATATTGAAAGCCGAAAGTAGCAGATAAAGATTTGTGTGCAGGAAGCAAGCTGTCAGCATAGATGTATGATATAATTTTACCAAAAGTTCAATATCACCTTAATGTGTATTTGGGAGGAAAGCTATAAATATAATGTTCCCTCTAAATGGGATCATAAAACAATAAGAATATTTTCATGGTTTTTTTTAACCCAGTCTGAGACAGTTTTACACTATATGTCTTCTGATGCTGTGCCATTACCATTGTGACTTCATTAGAAAGGAAAGAAAAGGAAGGGGGAAGGAACAAGGAAAGGAAGAAGAACAGAGAAAAGGAGGGAGGGAGGGAAAGGAAAAGTGAGGGAAGGGAAAATTGATTCTACTTTGGTTCTCTTGCTAGTCAGTGAAGAAGCACGCAGGCATCTGGCTTCAGATTCCAGAATCCAGGCTTGCCAGTACCACAAGTCAGTAATCCCAATACTTGGGAGATGGAAACAGGATGATAGGAGTTCAAGGGCAGCCTCAGCTACATGGCAAATTCAAGTCCAGCCTAGGCTACATAAGATCCTGCCTCAAAAACACAAATAACTATAATTTTAAATTAAAAATTTTAATTTTCAGATTCCTACAATAGTTCAGTTGCTGCCATCTCTACCTGGATCTACACAATATGTAATGATAAGCTATTAAGATTTGGAGCAGGGCTGGGATCCGATGTCAGTGTCATTGTCCACCATGTGCGAGGTCTTGGCTACAGCTCTTGAGGCTCCTGGCCTTCATTTATGAAACACACAACAATTTTAACTTTGCTGGGTTTATCATGAGGATTTCATAGAATGATGTTGGCAAAGTGAATTACAGTAACTGCAACTGTTGATGCAAAATGAACTGAGACCAATCCACACACACTGGCCTAGCTCCTTCGGAGACAATAATCTAACTAGAATTAGAGCCACCTGCTGCTGGTGGGTGCTTTCACACAAATGCACACTTTTGTCACACTCTCTCGCCCTTCTACTGAGGGCTCTAAATTCTCTTTGTTTCATACTGCCAGCAGGATCATTTCTGAGGAAGCACGCTTGACAGTGAAAGATCACACTGTGAGTTTACAGGGCCGACCGTCCCTCCACATTTTACTGCTAGCTCTCCCGAGCCTTCATTCTCTTATGATCCCAAACCTTGGCGTGTTTCCTAATTTCCAATCAAAATTCCTACTTATTCCAGGTATTAATTTCCGAGTGTCTGAAATCTGTTTTATACTTCATTTAAACAGATATATATATATATATATATATATATAGATATATTTCCTTCCTTCCAACTTCCCACTGGGAGATATTTGTCAATCAGTAATAATTAGTGTGTATGAGAGAGAGAGAGAGAGAGAGAGAGAGAGAGAGAGAGAGAGAACAGTCTTCCTACTATAATTAACTAGGAAGCTATAGAAAATACTTCTACTTTGTAAGACCCACTTTCTAAGATTAAATAAACAAAAAAATATACTTGAATTTGTACCAGCAAAATTACCACTTTTATGCTGTAGAGTTGTCTAGTTAGGAAGCAGCTTCTCTCTTTGTGACCAATGAGAGAGAATTTCCTTCAGTTTCTAGGCTCTTAGGGTGGTTGTGGGAGCTGTAACTTCTGTAGTAGTTCTCAATGAATCAAGGGGGAAACTCACACACTTCCTTTACTATTCTGAGGTCATTCCGACATACAAACAATGTCGGTAATTTACAAAGTGATTTTTCCCTTTGTGCATTACCTACATGCCTTCTACCTTGCCCCTTTGTTTCTTGATCACACATTGTCTAATTCCCTTTTAGAAAAGTAACTTGAATGCTTGGGGGTAGGGACCAATCATATTTAAACCTATCTGTTTACTTAGCAAATGTCTTAGTTGCTTTTCTAGAGCTATGATAACACACCATGATCAAGGCAACTTATAGAAGGGAGAGTTTATTTGGGGCTTACAATTTCAGAGGGTCAGAGTCCATGACCTGTGGCAGGAAGCATGGCAGCAGGCAGGCAGGCATGACTCTGAGGAGTAACTGAGAATTAACATTTTGGTATACAGCCACAAGTCAGGAGACTCAGAATGTCATGAATCTTTTGAGACCTCAAACCTGGCTGACCCAGTGACACACTTCCTCTAATAAGGGCACACCTTCTCATCCTTCCCAAACAGTTCCACCAACCAGGGAGCAAGTATTCAAAAATGGCTTATGGAGGCCATTCTTATTCAAACCACCACAGCAAATATCCCTAGTCATGGGAACAAATAAAAAAATTTCATTTAAAATAGGAAATACAGAATTATACTAAATCTGGAGGGCCATGTTCTTCATATCTTGATTCTATTGGTGTGTGTGTTTGTGTCTGTGTCTGTGTGTGTGCACGTGCACATGCACGTGTATGCACAAGCATGCACCCATGGCAGTGTATCTGTATCTGTGTGCATTTGGTATTTTGTGGTTCATAATTTTGGGGGCAGTTTATGATACTCAGTAGACCCTTTGAACAGATAAATGTAGAAAATTGGGGTTGATTCTATTTTTAAAAGCTGTTATTTGACAAAGTAGATATTCTACCTATTCAACTTGCTATACCTTAGTCATGGGGTAACTAGGAAAACAAGCAGATGTCATTTAAAAAACTTATCCCAATGAGGGCAGTAGAAGTCTTGAGAAAGAAAACCTATGCTGTAGGAAGTATTACAGCTTGTATTTGCCCACCTACTGGGCGTGGCCTCTTATACTATTAACTGGGAAGCCGAAGGTGCATGCACCCCTCTCATTCCCCTTGCTCCGTCCCGCCCCCGCGACTGCTCTTTTGGATTGTGTAATTCAACCGGTCAAGTGGAGAATTCTGATTTGTGAGTATACTCCTTAATAAATGACTATCTATTTCTCAATTCTGAGCTGGTGTGGGATTTCTTTTAAGTGTCCAACCGCCATAACAAACCTACACTTTTTACAATAATATATAGCATAACAAATTCACAACTGAGCAACTTTTCTTGCAGCTTGTGGATCAAAGTGAGGTCTTTTTGAGTATTCAGTGGTGACTTTACTGGGAGGAGATAGATGCTGGATACCTGGAGAGGCATGCTTTTATGGAATCATTTTTACTTAGGGGACAGTAATAGCGAGTATCATCCTGATATATAGACAACATTGACTTTTCTGTTACCTGCCAGAACCTGCTTTCATCCTACCTGGGCAAGTCTTTTCTTGGACCAAGAGGGGTCAAGTCATCATTCTGAAAGTCTCTTTCCCAGTTAAGTCTGTGACATGAGCATGGAACCAAAAAATTGAAAGAACTGATGAATTTGCTTAGCTAACCTGTGAATTAAATGATTAAAAATAATGATATTTAAAATAACTGAGAAAAAAGTGTTAATTTGCTACATAAATTTTATACTAAGTAGGTGTAGCAACTTGAGAGACATTCAAGAAATATAAAATGTTTCTAGTCCTACTCATGAGCAATCCTGGGAAAATGTCCACATGGTGCACAGCCAAAAAGGCATTAAGAATAGAATGATCTTCAGGGAACAATAAAAGGCTGCCCACTCTCTCCATAGCTATTCAATATAGATCTTGAAGTTCTAGCTAAAGCAATAAGAAAACATAAGGGGATCAAGGGGATTCAAATTGGAAAGGAAGAAGTCAAACTTTCACTATTTGCTGATGATATGATAGTATACATAAGTGACTCCAGGAATTCTACCAGGGAACTCCTACAGCTGATAAACACATTCAGTAATGTAACAGGATACAAGACCAACTCAAAAAAACAAAAGAGTCAGTAGCCCTCCTTATACAAATGATAAAGAAGCTGAGAAAGAAATCAGAGAAGCACCACCATCCAGAATAGACAAAAAAGCATAAAATATCTTGAGGTAACACTAACCAAAGAAGTGAAATACCTGTTTGACAAGAACTTTAAGTCTTTGAAGAAAGAAATTGAAGAAGACACCAGAAAATGGAAAGATCTCCCATGCTCTTGGATAGGTAGGATCAACATAATAAAAATGGCAGTCCTACCAAAAGCAATCTACAGATTCAATGCAATCCGTATCAAAATCCCAACATAATTTTTCACAGACCTCAAAATAACAATACTCAAATACTCAATATGGAAAAACAACCAGGATAACCAAAACAATCCTGCATAATAAAGGAATTTCCAGAAGCATCACCATCCCTGGGATCAAGCTCTACTATAGAGTTACAATAATAAAAACAGCTTGGTATTGGCATAAAAACAGAGACATTGACCAATGGAATCAAATTGAAGACCCGGATATTAATCCACACACATATGACACCTGGTTTTGACAAAAAAGCTAAAATTATACAATGGAAAAAAGAAAGTGTCTTCAACAAATGGTGCTGACATAATTGAATGTCAGAACATAGAGGAATGCAAATAGATCCATACCTATCCCCATGCATGAAACTCAAGTCCAAATGGATTAAAGACTTCAATATAAATCCGACCACACTGAACCTGATAGCAGAGAAAGTGGGAAGTAGCCTTGAATGCATTGGCACAGAGACCACTTCCTAAATATAACATCAGTAGCACAGACAATGAGAGCAACAATAAATAAATGGGACCTCCTGAAACTGAAAAGATTCTGTAAGGCAAAGGATACAGTCAATAAGACAAATAGGCAGCCTAAAGAATGGGAAAAGATCTTCACTAGCCCCACATCAGACCAAGAAATGATCACCAAAATATATAAAGAATTCAAGAAATTAGACACCAAAATATCAAATAATCCAGTTAAAATGGGGTACAGATCTAAACAGAAAATTCTCAACAGAAGAATCTCAAAGGACTAAAAGAAGCTTAAAGAAATGTTCAACATCCTTAGCCATCAGGGAAATGCAAATCAAAATGATTCTGAGATACCATCTTACACATCAGAATGGCTAAGATCGAAAACACCAATGATAGCTTATGCTGGAGAGGATGCAGAGTAAAGGGAACACTCCTCCATTGCTGGTGGGAGTGAAAACTTGTGCAACCACTCTGGAAATCAGTGTAGCGGTTTCTCAGAAAATTGAGAAACAAACTACTGCAAGACCCATCAATACCACTCTTGGGCATATACCCAAAGGATACTCAACCATACTACAGGGACATTTGTTCAGCCATGTTCATAGCAGCATTATTTGCAATAGCCAGAACCTGGAAACAACCTAGATGCCCCTCAACTGAAGAACGGATAAAGAAAATATGGTACATTTATACAATGGAGTACTACTCAATGTTAAAAAACAATGACATCTTGAAATTTGCATGCAAATGGATGGAAAAAAAATCCTGCATGAGGTAACCGAGAGTGATGAGCATGGTATTTACCCACTCATAGGTGAATATTAGCTGTAAAACAAAGAATAAGGAACCTATAATCCATGACCCCAGAGAAGCTTAGTAACAAGAAGAACCCTGAGAAAAACATACACAGATCCCCCTGGGAATGGGGAATAGACTTGATCTCCTGAGGAAACTGGGAGTATGGGGGTGGGGCGAAGAAAGGAAGGCAGAAGGGGCGGAGGAAGGGGAAGGGGAGTAGGGAGAATTTGAGGGAATGGGACGGTCAAGTTGGGGAAGGACAAAGCCAGAGAACAAGGAAAGAGATGTCTTGATTGAGGGAGCCATTATGGAGCTAGTAATAAGCATGGCACCAGAGAAATTCCCAGGAATCCACATGGATGACCCCAGCTAAGACTCTAAGCAATAGTGGAGAGGGTGCCTGAACTGGCCTTGCCGTGTAGTCAGATTGATGACTATCTTAATTGTTATCATAGAAACCTCATCCAATAACTGATAGAAGCAGAGGCAGAGATCCACAGTGGAGCACTGGGCTGAGCTCCCAAAGTCCAGTTGAAGAGAGGAAGGAGTGAGAATATGAGCAAAGAGGTCAAGAGCATGATGGGAAAACCCACTGAAACAGTTTACCTGAGCTAATGGGAGCTCACCAACTCCAGCCTGACAGTGGGGGAACCAGCATAGGACCAAACTAGGCCTTCTTAATGCGGTGACAGTCGTATATGGCTGGAGCAGACTGAGGGGCCACTGGCAGTGAGACCAGGATTTATCCCTACTTCTTGTTCTGCCTTTTTGGAACCCATTCTACTTGGAGGGATACCTTGCTCAGCCTAGATATAGTGGGGAGGGCCTTGGTCCTACCTGAAAGCAATGTGCTAGACTTTGTTGGCTTCCCATGTAAACCCTTACCCTCTCTGAGGAGTGGTTGGGGGTGAGATGGGGGGAGTTAAAGGGGGTGGGGGGAACGGAATGAGTGGGAACTGGATTTGGCATTTAAAATGAGAAAAGATACTTTTTTAAAAAATAATTTTTTTAAAAAAATAAGGTGATCTCAGCCTCGGTGCTTGCTATTCAATCATTTTATTTTGCATAGAAAGGGTAAAAAACACCCGACTATAAATATAAAGAAGAGATTTAAATGCATGACATTTCTCAGCCTACTAGAGCAGAAGATATCCAGGAGATATAAATAAATTGCCCTGGTATGGAGGGCTCCTGGAAACCCTAGGTCCTCAACAAAAGCTATTGAATGAATAAAAGGGCAGAAGAATCTGTAGTTGGTGCTCTTTGTGTAACGCTTGCTATATTTTAAGTGTTTCTTTAGAAAAGAAGCCTATGGAATGTTTTCAGAGTAAATAGGAACTCTAAATAGTACGTTTCCATTTTCAAGATCCAACAGATCTGTTCCTGGTTCTGACAATATTGATTCATATCTCTGAATTCTCTGTGTATTGTCTGTAGTATTAAGGTGGTATCATTACTTCCTTCCATGTCATCAGGCATTGAGAAGTAATGTTCAGAGACTATAATGATGACATTCAAAGTGACACACACTATTTGTTTGGTTTTAATTTTCTTCTCCTGTCCTTTAGTTTAATCCTTTAGAATCCATAAGACCTAGATTCTTAGAAAGAATTACTACTATTTACAGTACCATTGATGGTTATGTTACAAAAAATTCCTCAACATCAAGGTTTTATTCAAATTAGAATATATTTTAGATTAACAGATTATGTAATTAATATATAAAGATGTTTATGATATAAAAATTTGAACTACATACTGACAAGGCAAAGGTGTCATGTGGTCTTCTCCAAGAACAAAGTCTTCCACAAATGGTTAGTCTACCAACTTGTTGACTGTATCTCCCACACTAGTGTGTGACTTAGGATGAGAAGTCACCTAAATCTAGCGGTGATCCATGAAGGAAGGCTGATGCATGGATCTAAGTGAACGTTGTGCTTGCTGCTAAGAGGTCTATGAGAAAGAAAGGCAAAGGAACCTTTCTTTCTCTGGTGGATTTTCGTGTGAATATGATGTCCAGATCTGATAGCTCTCGTATGTTCATTTGAGAATGAAACCAACATGTAAGCATTTCAGTTCCAAGGAAGAAAGTAGACAAAGACAGTGCCCCGTGCTGGGAGATAATACACTTTTTAATATTTCTCTCTGTGTCTCTGTCTCTCTCTCTGCATGTGGGTATGAATGTATTGTGCCTATGCCATGCTGTATTTGTAGAGATTAGAGAAAACGTGCAGGGGTGGCTCTCTCCTTCCTTCGTGTCAGTTCTGGGAACAATCTCAAGCTGTAAGGCATGCCAGCTAGCACCTCCACCAGCTGAGCCATCTCAAAGATCCTGTGACTGATAAATTATTTTAGCCTGCTTATTGAAACTTCCTGTTACCTATAGCTGAAAACATCTTAATTAAAAACCAGGGCAGTAGAAACTATCCTTCATCATACTCTTGTCTCCATAAAAATGCTTTGAAGTGTGCAGTTTACTGATAAAAGGCCACTCTGCCAATTTATCTAGAAGGAAATAGGGATCTTAGAGCAAAGAAATAATGATTTGTAAAGACTATTCTGATATAATCTATTTTGGCAGGTGGTAGGATAAATAGAATTAAACAGATAATCAGGCAAATCTTTATTGAATGTCTACTAGTACCCAGCATCTTTATGGAATTTAAGTAAAAATAGGTCCATTATTTGTATTATTTTCATGAGAAAGACTATGCATACTTGGCTGTCAGATTCTAAAGAAACTGTGTAATTCTAAGTCTGATACTTCTCGTGGTTTTAGAATCTAGTGTGTAAAATGTACTTGATAATTCTCTTGACTTTTCTTTGCTTGTCAACATGAAGGCAGCCAGTCTCTGCCAAACTCATCACTAAAACTATTTTTCATGAGGAAGAACATTAACATTTCTTTCTTTTATTGCACCTCAACTCCAATAGTCTTAATCTATATAAACATTCACCTAACAATATACTTGAAATCTCAATATTTGATCCATGCTACCAGTGGCATGAACACAAAAATGAAGATAAAACATAGAATCTTGACTCATTTCTTGCTCAATCTTTGTCTCCACTTTCTCATTCTAAGGAAGTAAAGTCACACAGGCTTTAGGAGGACCAACAAGCAAGTGAAGTTGGATTTTCTTTTACTCTAGCCCCATGTTGGAACACCAAAAAGTTGCTGTTGTTTGTTTTTTACTCTTTTGGCTTGGTGGGGCACCATCCAGCTCCCAAGTAAATTACACACTGAGTCTTACTATTACTTCTAAATACCCAGCCCTAGCTTAGCTTGTTTCTAGCAAACTTTTCTTAAATTATCCTGACTACCTTTTGCCTCTGGGTTTTTTTTCCTTTTCTTACTTCTGTATATCTTATTTTTACTCTTACTCCATGACTGGCTGGGTGGCTGGGTGGCTGGGTGGCTGGGTAGCTGGGTGGCTGGGTGGCTGGGTGGCTGGGTGGCTGGGTGGCTGGGTGGCTGGGTGGCTGGCTCCTGATGTCCTCCATGCCTTGTTCTATCTTACTTCTTCCTCATTCAGATTCTTCCTTCTGCCTACCAGTCCTGCCCATCCTTTTGCCTGCCTCTCAATTGGCTGTTCAGATCTCTGTTAGACCATCAGGTGTTTTAGACAGGCAAAGGATCACAGCTTCACCGAGTTAAACAAATGCAGCCTAAACAAAAACAACGCATCTTTGCATCACTGAAGGAGTGTTTCAGAGCATAAGCACATGTAACACACCTTAAGATAATATTCCACAACAAGCAAGCTTCGCACAGATGGGTGAGTCTGTTTTATTTCCCACAATTCAAAATCACTATTTTTCACTTAGAGTTGAAACTCTATTTTTAGTGATCATTCCACAGGCCACAGGATGGCCAAGTTAAATTAAGTAGGGCTATCTCAATATCTTTCACATAAAAAAATAAAGAAAAGAAAAGAAAATCTTGGCAAAAACTGAAGGTTTCTTCAGGTATTTGTAGAATTCCCTATTGGGCAAAAGTATGTGAGAAACAGCCATATTCTCAGGGCTCTGAAATAAGCCTGTTTTCTAATTGAAAGGTGGAAGAAAACACAGAACCAACTGTTTGAAGGCTAAAACATAATGATGGCTTAACTGTCCAATATTCTGACATCTATTAGCCAACAAGCGAAGCTTTCAACTCTACTTGGGTCTTAGAGTAAGTCAACAGAAACTAGAGCTTGATCTTTGACAAATAACATGCATTTTGAAGAAAATTCACAGTAAAACTGAGATTTCATAATTTATATTTAGTAGATAATGACATTTGACAATAAATGAAAATTAAGAAACTGATTATAAATTACCTACTAATACTAATAAAGTAGACCTACCAGTGTCTCAACTCAACATTTTAATGAATCCATTGATCAGTAATTAATGATTACTCTATCTTGATCCAGATGGAGTTGAACCTAAAACATTCTCTTAGAAAGTCATAAAATGGCATATTCAAAAACAATGCTTACGTTATCCAATACAAATATGCTTCTGTTCAGGAATCTGTTATTTATGAATCTGAATAGGTCCACAAGACATCCCCTGAAAATAGCCATGGACCTGTAAGAAAAGAGCTTGCCAGTGAACACTTGCTGGTATGAAGTCTCCTGCAACTGAGTAGATACTGTGGAGGAAGATGTGGGTTTCCTTTGGCTTACATTCTGATCCTTCCATTAATAGCTCTCAACTCAACATTTTAATGAATCCATTGATCAGCGGTTAATGATTACTCTATCTCGATCTCATTTTGTCAGGGACCTGCACTGAAGCTGTGATCTCACAAACTGGGTGTTCCTTACAGTTGGAGCTAATATGGGAACTCTGGATGCCCCAGGAACGATTCCTGGGCTAGGCAGGTGGCACCGTTGCCTCTGTGCCTTATTGGAGGTACACTTTGATTTCTTTCTTAGGTTAGGCAACATTCGTCCAGCCATTGATCTTGCATTGTTGAACTTTCACTGAAACAGCAAACAACTCCTGATTTTCAAGGACCTTTGAATTACTTAATACATATTACTTAATACCTTTGAATTACTTAATACTGCTCTTCTGAAGTAACTTGTACAGGCATTATTATTGTTACCATTGTCCCCTATTCTCGGTGGCCAAGATGTTCAATTCAGCCTCCTGATTTATCCATCAGTATTTATCATTGTGATTTTCTTATGATCCTGAGGTCAGTATAGACTCATCTTGTAATCAAAATAATTTCTGTTAAAATACTATGTTATTTTCCTATACTCTTCCCTTATGAGATAAAAGTCATACATGAATCCCTATTTCTGGGCATCATATCTCTTTAGTGTTAGTATAAGTTACTCGGTGAATTTATCCTGACTCCCTAAGGCTGATGAACTTCATTGTGAAGAGTATCTGCTCTATATGGTGTTATTGCTATCCTGTTAAACCAGATCTGCATGATAAAATAGATTTTAAATTCTTTATAGTCTGAAGTTCCTATAAGTAACCCACCCCATCCAGGAAGATGAAAACAATAAAGAAGTATTCATGCATCCCAGGGTTTTTGGAGTTTTAAAGCCAATTTGGAAACTCTACTGTGGAATAAATTTTAAAAACCAAGTGCAGGCCCCCTATAAGTATTTTCAATATTATGTTCTCATGTACAACAAAGCACTTTATGTGGTAGCAAAATAGCAATAATGCCCTATCTACCCTGCTCTTTAAGGAAACAAATACTTCTTTGTGTGGGAGCTTTGTACATGGCTGCGCTGATGAAGCCGTGGAGGGACAGCAGGACAAACACACTGATGCGAATAAAAATGGGAAAATTAATTCCAGAACCCAGTTAGAGATAAAAGATGCCATTTTCTCACTTTCTGAAATGCAACACACGCAAAACATCACGCTGGGCATTATTCATGGAGGAAGTGATGAATTCCCCACAGATGGCTTTCCTAGCTTGACACGTTGAACCAACTTCTTCCCACTGCTCTGGGCTAGTCCATTCAGGGACTCCTGGTGTGATTTATGAAGATGAATGAACCACCCAAGATTTCAGAAACTTAATTCCAGGAACTCCTATATAAGTTTGGTACAAACTCCAAGAACTGAGTTTTGGATTTTCCCTGATCAGCAAGCTGGCTCTCTCTAGGAGCATATGTAGCACCACCGGCCCCCCACAGGTCCTCCCTAAACTTGGTGATACTCCTGCCAGACACTGGAGAATTAAAGGAAGAAATGCAACCCTTTCTTACGGGTTATCTAGAATAATTATCATTAAATACACATTTGGCTGAGTAATTGCTTCCTGGAACACCTGGCCCAAAAGGAAAGTGGTCTTTAAGAAAAAATGAGGTTTTCACTTTAAGCAACGTGCCTTCCACATTTCAGACTGAAGTTGATGCATCTTTTTCCAAAACAGCTACGTGAAAAGACAAAAATTAAAAGAAGAATTAGAAGTGAAGCAGAACACAAACTGGATAAGCACAAAAGATGTGTTCTCGTTTCCATGGAGCTGATGGATCAGTTTGCATGGTTAAAAACAGCCCCGGATGGCTTCATAGTTTCTTCCAGAGAGAGCGTGCTGACCCAGGATTCTGCTTTGACATTCAGTCTTAGAAAATAATACACACCTCTTTCATCACCATGCAGCCCAATTCCTGATGTATATAGGGCAATTCATAAATAATGGATGAATGAATAAATAGGAATAGACTGTTTTCTGTTGGGCAAATGATGCCTTCCTTCTCTAGGGAGGCATTGCCATTCATTCTCACAGAGAGTGCCCTTGGAAAAAATAATTTGAGCTTCATTCTAACGGTCAGGTCAGAGCTAGAAAAAGTGGAGGGGAGGAGTTGGTAATAGTCAGAAAATGTATAATGAGACTAAGAGTCACTTCCTAGTCACACTTCAAGACTTATCACCATATCAATTTTATTTTAGGAAAAATAAGGAGAAATTCAGTCTTTGACTATTATTTAGAAAGAAAGGCTTCAAAAACATCAAAGCAACTCTAGACCATATTATACCTTCTCTAGACTGCTAAGGTTAGTCTGAAATGCATTGGTTCACAACGTTTGTAGCTGAAGACAACCACCTTGAACCTTGAGGCAGAGGCCCCTTTGCAGGTTGACTGTGTGCGATAGCTGGTCGTCTTTTCCCCATACTCAGAATTATCACTGGTTTCAGAGAAAATCCCAAATCCTATGCAACACTTGGGAATGCACTTCTCTTCAAAGTTGGCCTATTCATAAACATGATTTATCTTTAAAAATCAACTAAACTATATCATGTTCTAGTACTAAAATGGAAGAATCTAGGAGACCTGAATATCAAAACCAATCCCAGTTGGTCATAGGAATGAGTCTTCCAATCCAGCTTATGTTGGTGGTTGGTTTTGTCAAGCAAGATCAAAGGTGGTAAACAATACACTAACAGAGATAAACTATAAAAGTCTAGACAAAGTTATAGACAAATGTATGACTGAAAACATGATTTTTCTTTACAAAAAGAATTAGATTTGGATCTTGTCATAGCTGATAGGAAGTGAGATTAGAAGGACTCAAAAGAATGTTGCTAAGGAAAGAAAGAGAGCCTGGATCAATTTATTTATTTATTTCGAGACAGGGTTTCTCCCTAGCTTTGGAGCCTGTCCTACTAGCTCCCGTAGACCAGGTTGTCCTCCAACTCACAGAGACCAACCTGCCTCTGCCTCCCGTGTGCTGGCACTAAAGGCATGTGCCACCACCACCTGGGGTACTTCTAGCATCCTATAGATGTTGTGCTGACAGTTCAAGTACAAATTATACAAAAGTCTTACTGTTTGCATACACGTTCACCATCTCTATCCCATCTTAGTTCTTTAATGTCCTATCTTATTGGTACTGTGTAGGTGCATAAATCTGGTCCTTTGGGTCACTTGTCTGTGACTAACTGAGAATTGTTTGGAATTCATGGGCACAGCCCCCATGGCAAGAGCATTGAGTTCCATTCCCATAGGCTCCGATGTAGAGATGTTCATGATTAATATACAACTCTAGCCCTCGTGGTCAGTTGGAGCCCCTGAGGAGTCCCTGAGGAGCCCCTGAGGAGCCCCTCACACATGCCAGCTGAGGTTTGAAAATGGTCTGTTTTAGAAGTCAAACATGTTGCATTTGAATGAATACTTCTAATCCACTCAAATGCCTCACATAAAACCCTAACAATGTGAGACTTGACTCCTGATATATCAATAATTGAGATTCTGGAAATTTTTCCTCTCTGCCAAAGTTAATTAATTTCACAAACTTTATTAAAAAAACTTGCAAATGAATAAAATATCACATATCAAAATTAATGGCACCCAAAGTCTACATAACTCTAGGATTCCAATCTTTCTATTCTTAAAATGCAGCTTCCTTATCTAGAAACCACACTTGGGAACGAGCCAATAAAAACTCTGGCCACAAAAGATGTTCACCATGGTGTTATTTACAATGGTTTCCAAATGTAATACACCACAAATAACTACAAAGGTGATATTTGTCAAATAAATTTAGGTTAAAACAAGATATAGTACGGGGTATTTTATTTTACTTGAAATTTCAAAGTTTAGTGGGTTCAAGATAATGTTATAATTTATTAATTCAATGTAAAATTCATCAAGTTTATTAAATCATCCATTGGTTCAAATATTTATCTTTTCAGTATGATGAGAACATTTAAAATTTACTTTCTTGGTGATACTGCAAAGTATAATACATTATTTTTTTCAATACACACTGTACAGTGTACTACATCTCAAAAATATCTCCCTGCTTCGAGTTGAGATTTTACAGCCTTGATCTATTCCTCTTGTCTATTTCCTGCAACTCCCGGCCTCTAGAGACCATTATCCCAGCCTCTGCTTCTCTGAGTCAGACTGCTCGAGACTCCACATACAGCTGAGGATAGTTGGTGTTTGTCTTCCTCTCTCTGAGTTACTTGGGAGATGTTTTCAAAGAATGGAAAGAATACTAGAAAACAAATAGTAGAGTATGAAGCTCCCAGAGTCCATCCCGCACCAGAACTCCTGAATAGGCTGGCAAAAGCTGTCAAAGTCAACTCTGTCAGAACTCTGGAAGATTATCAAATATTTAGAGCAAACACATGAATGTTTAATGGAGAAAGGATTGAAACACAGTGGAGAACTCTATCGCAATTGAAGTTACTTTTAACCTACTCCACCCCATCTGGTGTTTAGGCTATCCGATTTGAATAAGCAAAAGAAGAATTAATATATTCAAAGATAGATTCACTGAAAGCATCCTGTCTGGACAATGTCAGAAAAAAAAAATAAGGAACACAGAACCACACCTTATAACCCCCAGGGCACACCATGAGTTCACCAACAGAGATGCAACCATGATCCCAAAGGAGAGGAAAGGGACAAAGAGAACATTTGAAAAACAGTTGCTGGGAAATGTCTAAAATTTGATAAAAGACAGATCTATACATCCAAGTTGTTCAGCAGACTCCAAAATGAGTAAGCTCAGAGTTCCATGCTGGAGTGTGCTACAGTCAGACTCTTGTAAGGAAGACCAAGCCCATCCTCTTGAAAACAGCCAGAGTCAAGCAGTTTGATTTGTACAGAAAATAATCAAAAATATTAAAAGTTGACACTTTAACAGAGATCATGGAGGAGGTAAGGTGTCATACTGAAGTTATTTAAAAGAAAAGAAAACCCTACCATCCAGGAGTCCTGTAAAGGACGAAATTATCCTTTGAAAGTGAAGGCTAAGTATTAGCCACTGGCACATGTACCCTAAGACATCAGTATGGGAGTTTCTAGGTTGAAATGACAGGGGCAGGGAGCATACTAGACAGTAACAAACGCACAGGAAATGAAGAAATAAATATGTAAAGGTACATTGCAATATTACTCCATTTTGTATTAGTAACTCCTCTATAGTTTAAGAGGAAAATGCACAAAGCAGTCATTTTCAACCTATGTTCGTGGTATAAGATGTCATTATGACATCATCAAACAAAGGAGGAAAAGACAAATTTTCAGGAGAAAAGCCTTTATGCCATTGAAAGTAAGCTGATATCAGCTCAAACTAAGTAGCTGTAGAATGTAGTCGTAATCCCCAGTGTAATCAGTGTAAAAAATAGCTTCATCAATACAGAAAGGGAAACAAAAAGAAAAACAAAATGATGAACTAGAGGAAAATGTTAAATTAACTAAATGCAAAGGTAGCCAGGGATGGCAGAAAAGCAAAATGTGTTGTATGTATATATGTATGTGATATATATATACACATATGGAGAGAGAGAATAAAATGGCACAATGGAAGCAAATATCCCCTAAATTAATTACTTTAAGTATAAAATACAGAGGTTGAAGAAAATCATTCAAAATTTGTTCTGAGTAATTTAAAAAATGATGCTTCTGTATACTGTTCACCAGGGACTCACTTCATATGCAAAAACACAAATGGATTGAAATGAAAACATTCAAAAATTAGGTATTTTTCCATGAAAATGGCAACCAAATAAATACGTGGATTTCTATTTTAATAATAAATAGATGGAATTTACACTAAAACCCATCATCGAAGACAGAGAAGGACGTTGTGCAATGAATGATAAGTGTCAATACAACAAGAAGACGTGGTCGTTATAAACACAGTGGTAGAGTGGCAAGCTACACATGGCAAACAGAGATAAAACAGAAGAAAGGAAAGATGGGCTACGGCGGTAGTTACCGCCCTCACGAGCCCATCCAATAACAGATTGACCTGCTAGTTAGAAAACCAACAAAGAAACTAAGGAACACTGTAGGCCAGCTAGACCCACCAGGTCTCACAGAACACACCTGCCACCTGACCACAGTGGGTTATACACAGCCCTCACAAACACACACAGCATTTCTCCAGGAGCAAATGCATGTTAGCTCACACGTTTTAAAAGACTAAAAGTGTGCGAAGTGCTTTGTCCGACCACAGTGGAATGAAGTTAGAGGGAAATCGGGAACAAGCCTGGAGCAATCATGACAGCATTAACTGATGGATCAGAAGAGAGAATGCACAGACTGGGACAGGACAGTACTTTGAGATGAATTAAAATGAAAACAATGGACACAAACAAAGAAAGTGAAAAAAATGACCAACAATTCTGAAAGACAACAATGCAGGTATTACAACTGCACAAGGCTGGGAAGATGGCTCAGTCTGTGAGGACCTGAGTTTGGGTCCCCAGCAACAACGTAAAAAAGAAGTGTGGTCCTGTGATTCCAGTGTTGGGGACAGTGTACTGATGGCACCTGCATAGGGACAGGTCCCTGGATCTCACTAGTCAACCAGCCAAGTCAAATAGGTGATCTCCAGCTTCAAGGAGAGACCCTGTATATAGGTATAGATAGATATAGATGATACAGGTACAGATATAGATGATACAGGTATAGATATAGATATAGGTGGTATAGGTACAGATATAGATACAAATATAGATAGATGTAGATATAGATGATATAGGTATAGATATAGATGATACAGGTATAGATATAGGTGGTATAGGTACAGATATAGATACAAATATAGATAGATGTAGATATAAATATAGATGTAGGTGTAGATATAGGCAGATGTGTGTGTATATATATGTATACATTTATATATCAAGTTTAAAAAGTGCCCACACAGTGTAGTTAGATGGACAATAAAAACACCTAAACAGACAGAGAAGTCTCCTGCAGACCAAACTCTATTGTGGTCCCCTTTAGTTTAGTACTGCTGATATTGTATTTACCTTTTATTTTTGTTTATCTGTATTTTCCAACTGTCCCCAGTGGATATGTATCACTTGAGTATGTTTCAAAGGACACAATAAAAACTGAAAATATGTTATTATAAGAAAAACTCTGGGCATGTGGTTTTGGAAAGAATTATTTCTTCCTTACTATTTTAATATATAAAATCAATGAGACAAGCAGAATAAGAAAGGAAGCATGCACACACAACAGATATCAGTAAGATTATTAACAATATAGGCTTGGGTGATTGGGGGGAGAATATTTAACTAGCACACTGATCTCCCTTTGGTGTTATTTATAGGTGGCTAATTTTGGCTGCAGGAAGACTGTGAGTACATAGTAGCATTAAGGAGCACTGTCCCACTGCCTGGAGAACAAGACCCACAGGCGGGATGACCCAGAGACCTAGAATAGAACAAGAAACGATTGGTGAAAAAAAGTCAATGTATGCAGCCTAACAATATTCTGCTATACTTACAGATTGATGCCTAGCCCAGTTGTCGGCAGAGAGGCTTCATTGAGCAAATGATGGAAAAAGATAAAGAGACTCACAGCCAAACATTAGGCAGAGCTCAAAGAATCCAGCAGAAAAGGAGGAGAAAGGATTGTAGGAGTCAGAGAGGTCAGGGATACCACGAGAAAACTCACAGAATCAGCTAACCTGGACTCACAGGGGCTCACAGAGACTGAACTGTCCACCAGGGAGCCTGCACGAGATGGACATAGGCACTCTGCATATAAGTTACAGTTGTGTAGCTTGGTCCTCTTGAGAAACTAACAATGGGAGCAGGGACTGTCTCCAATTCTTTTACTGGCTTTTGGGACCCTACTCCTCCTACTGAGTCACCTTGCCCAGCCTAATACAAGGGGAGGTACTTAGTCTTACTGCAACTTGATATGCCATGTTCTGTGGATACTCACAGGTGACCTATCCCGTTCCTAAACAGAAACAGAGGGTGAGAACAGATGAGTGGTGGTGGTGGGGGGACTGGGAGGAGAGGAGGGAGGGAAAACTGCTGCCTGAATGTAAAATAAAAAAATACATTTATTTTAAAGAAGAAGCACTCTCCCCAGGTGAACTTTTATGTCACCATTAGCATAACCAGGAATAGCCTTTTCGAAAGAACTGATCCTCTGGGGTAAAGCAAGGAACTCCATAACAATCCAGACTCCCTGCCGCTCTCCCTGTGCTCGCTGGCTCCACACTGTTGGATGCCGTCTGCATTAGATTAGCCTCAAGGATTGAAAGGTGATGGGAATATAGCATCCTAAATGGAGTTTCTCTCAGGGGCATTGTCTTTATTCTGATGAACTGTATTATCTCCAAAGTCATCTGTAAAGTTGACAAGGAAAAGCTCTGATCTTAACATGCAAGTCAAACCTTAGACAGTAGATTGACAATGAAAAAGCAGAAGGATACTTTGTAAAAACTTCCTGACCTTGAAACCAAATAAAAATCTCCGTTAGGAAAGAAACACACCTGAGGACTTGTTCTACCCCAAGAGATGGAGCAGAGACATTGTGCTGGTGGCATTTCCCCTGCAAACTGCAACTCACTGGGTATCTAAAAATCCAAATCAAGCACACACGCATGCACATGTGCACACACACACACAATAATAAGATGAGAAATCAATTTTCAACACACCTTACATTTCTCACATGAAATCGTGGTCCATGTGGCCCTTGACATTCCTGAGCCCCACGTCCTGTTTCCCACGGACTTTGTTTTCGGGGGCGGGGGGGGGGGAATATGACGTCATCTTTCTCTTGAACTCCTAATCAGCATGTAGCCTTTTTTAGTTTATCCCAGTGGCTAGCTTGTCCGTTTTTGTGCGTGAATTGTGCCTTCCTCTTGGGCACAGCCACAGTCACATGTATTAACTGCAACTTAGGTCTACTGTATGCCAAACAGGAACACGATGTTGAGTACTGAACTCAAGGAAGAGGGAAAGGACAGTTTACAATGTGCTTCCCTAGAGAAATTCCTGGCTTTATCCCATAGGTGGGGACCTGAAAACCTAAGCGAAAGGAACTTGCTTTCTCAGGATTCCAACATAGATTCCACCTCCTGCTGTATGAAGAAGACAAGCTCCTGCTTGGCTGCAGTTTCCCTTGTCTTTATCCCTTTTCATCAGACCCTGCGCTTCACAAAAACGTCTTCTAGCACACCCTGGGGCCTTGCACGCACTAGATTCAGCGAGCTTTGGGCATCTGGGTTTCCAAAGATTCTCTGCAGCGCTGGGAATCCAGGGCCAGAGTCTAGCCACCAAGCCAAGTGGGTGAGCACAAGAGTGGTTCTCAAGATGGGCAGCCAAGTCAAGGAGCCCTCTCCACTAGCTGATGCGCCATCGCCCACCTGCAGGCCGCAGTGCGCTATTGCTGAAACCATCAGATTGTTTCTGTTTCGGTTTCTACCACAATGGTATTTATAACAAGATTAACGTCTATTACCTTTCTGGGAAACCACACATGACAGTACTTTGGAGCGCTGCTTTCCAAGTAATACAAACCAGCAGAAACAATTGGAATACAGATAAATAATGTTTGGAAACAAAAATCAGTCTGTCCATATTAATTGAATATTTATGAGATGATATACTCTCCAGTGTAATTTTCCTTTATTGAATGTTATTTTCATATGTTAATTTGGAGGTAAAATAAATACTGAGATAGCATGCAGGACAAATGGTAACTCCACACCCTTAAAACTCCTAAATTTAAAAGTGTGTGTCTGGCGGGGGTGCTTGTTAGTGTAAGCACATGCATGTCGGATGTGGAGGTCAGAGATTAATGTTGGATGCCTTCCTTGTTCCCCAAATTACTTTTTGTTTAAATACCTTTTTTTATACAATATATTTTGATCATGTATTTTCCTACTCCAACTCCTCCAAGATCCTCCCCATCCCCTACCCACCCAATTTTCTGTTCTCTCTCTCTCTCTCTCTCTCTCTCTCTCTCTCTCTCTCTCTCTCTCTTTCTCTCTCTGGCAAAAATAAAAATCAAACAGTAGAGTGGGGGGGGTTCCACCTTATTTTTTGAGACAGGAGCTCTTGCTGAACTGGAGGCTGGCCAATAGGCTTCAGGCACACATCACTCACTGTTCCTGGCATTTATGTGTATTCTGTGGGTCTGCACTTGGGCCTGAGCTCCTACAGCAGGCATCTTACTGGCTGACCCATCAACACAACAATTAATTTTTTTTATTTCGATGACACCAAGTTTACCTACTTCTATTGATTTCTATTAAATGTCTCTAAATTCTGATATCAACTACAAAATATCCATGATTATTATATATATAAAACATGTGATATATATACATATATATATATATACCTATTTGTTTATTTGTTCATTTTGTTTTGTTTTTTTGAGACAGGGCTTTTCTGTGTAGACTTGACTGTTCTAGAACTCTACTTGTAGACTAGGCTTCAAACTCACAGAGATCCTCCTGCCTCTACCTCCCAGTGCTGAGGTTAAAGGCATGCACCACCAGGCCCAGCCTGATTTTTATATTTTATTGTTTTTAAATCAACTTGAAATATTTTTCATTTTCTTAATGCCTTTCTTCATTAAGTCTGTCTAATAATATTTGTCTCTGGGCTTGGGGAGGAGACTTCATTTTACTGAGAACTGCTGTAAATAATTTCTATTTATTTCAAAATAATATCCACAAATATGTGATCAAAATTAAAGGTGAAATAAAATGGGTGCAATCACTTCAGCATGTGCTATGTAATTAGCATCTGTAAACACTAGTGCTAACAAATAAGATTTACATGATCACTACTAACTGTATTTCATTGACTATAAAGTCCAAACACAGTAAGACTATATATTAATGAACTTTATTGTTCAATTACCCTTCACATGAGAAGGCTCCAAATTGCAAAATTTTATTCAAAATGTGAAATACAAACTAGGTTCTTCAACCAATATAAAAGCTTGCCTTATACTGGTCTAATTGTACAGGAGTCTAACTACCCAGAGATAGAATCAGTGTGGTCCTGACCATATACTTAGACATCTGGGAAGCTCAAGGCTCTCTCCATGTTATTTCCAAAAATACTTAGTCACACCATTAGGACATGGTATTCTAAGACTTTAAATGAGGTGGTGTCCTTTGTCTTTGCTCTCTTACAACATTCTCTGTTGACTGAGGTTTCTGACCTGCCCGGTTCCCACAGTCATTAAGTCCCAAAGAAATCACACAGAGGTCTATATTAATTATAAACTGATTGGCCTATTAGCTCAGGCTTCTTATTAACTCTTATAATTTATATTAACCCATAATACTTGTCTGTGTTAGCCACATGGCTTGGTACCTTTTTCAGCAAGACAATCACATCTTGCTTGCTCTGTATCTGGCTTCCTCTGTGTCTGGGTAACGACTGCAGACTGAAACTTCTCTCTTTCTAAAATTCCCGTTGCCCTGCCTCTACATCCTGTCTGGTTGCTCCACCTATATTTCCTGTCTTACTACTAGCCAATCAGTGTTTATTTAAAATACAAGTGACAGGATACAGACCATTGTCCCACAGCAATTCTGTTTTTATGATTCAACTTCTTGCCTTTCAACCTTCTATAATCACATAGCATGGGTCTTGAAGGGTCAATGGCACTGAACTGATCTGAAGACAGAGGCATGAATGAATGAAGCTAGCTCCTGTCTAGGCCTGAAGAAAAGCACATCTGTCTGTGTCTCTTTTTCAGTCAAAATAAAGAGAGACAGTATCGGAACAAGATAGGACCTTGGGAGCAAAGCCTTAGTGAGTACCTTGGAGCCTTTGTGTGCAGCAGCTTCAATGGTTATGTGGCAATCACATCCACTAAGAGGTTTAAGAACTTACTTTCTGTTTTATCATAAGCTCCTTCACTCTAAGCTTCACAATAAAACTTGATGCTCACAATCCTAGGGTCTTATTTTTATGAATGTATATGTTTATATTTATATGTTTATATAAAAATCATATTTATTTATTTATTTATGTGTATTGTGAGCGTGGGGGTCATGACACTGCATACATGTGGCTACTAGCAGGTAGCAGGTTCTCTCCTACAATATGGGTCCCAGAACTTGAAGTCAGACTGTCAGACTTAGTGGCAAGCACCTCTACCCACTGAGCCATTCCACCAGCCAGCTGAGGACGTTGGAATATGGAAATCCAGTTCTTTTCACCAAAGATTCTAATTTGAGGAGTCGATCTACCTTAAGACACAGCAATACCACTTTTGGGCATATACCCAAAGGATGTTCAATCATACCACAAGGACATGTGCTCAACTATGTTAATAGCAGCATTATTCATAATAGCCAGAACCTAGAAACAACCTAGATGTTCCTCAACTGGAGAACGGATAAGGAAAATGTGGTATATTTACACAATGGAGTACTACAAAGCAGAAAAGAAAATCTTGAAATTTGCAGGCAAATGGATGGATATAGAAAAAACCACATTGAGTGAGGTAACCCAGACCCAGAAAGACAAATATAATATGTACTCACTCATAAGTGGCTTTTAGACATAAAGCAAAGAAAAATCAGCCACAACCCCAGAGAACCTAGATAACAAAGAGATCCCTAAAAGAAGCATACATGGATCTACATAGTAAGAAGAAAAAGAAAAGATCTCCTGGGTAAATTGGGAGAGTGGGGGTTATGGGAGAGGGTAGAAGGGGAGAGGGAAGGAAGAGAGGAGAGCAGGCAAAATGTATAGCTCAATAAAAACAATAAAGTAAAAGATCCTAATTTGAGGCTAAACAGTCACTTTCTTGTTACAAAAGACATACTTTGACTCTAAAATACTGAAATCCATTTCTCATGGACAAGAAAACACACACACAATGATTTTGAGGGCACTGAAGTGCTGTTGATATAGATGGTGTATAGATTGGTTGAATGTGCAGTTAACTCGATGGAATTTCCTTGCTGTCCAGTGGGCCTGACTAAGCACCTTAGTCCCCAGCTATGGTGACAGCGTTCACTGTTCCTTCTTTGTTCATCACCTGGGTCAGATGCTTTAGTCACTGGCTTGGAGCTGAGACAAGTAACTTGCTTTGGTCAATGGATTGCTAGAAGACATAATATAAGTGATATTCAACTAGAGGATTTACCTGTATGTGTATAGTTTGGTTGGCCCTCTTGAAATCTGCAATGGAGAGATTGTTTCAGAAGAACCATTGCTTCTTCTTTTTCTTTTTTTATTATTTGTTTTTTGCTTTATAAATAATACCATTCAAAATTTCCACCTCCTCCCCTCCTCCCATTTCCCTCCCACTCCCCCACTCTCCCTCCCCTCTCCCCCTCCAGTCCTAAGAGAGGGCAGGGTACCCTGCCCTGTGGGAAGTCCAAGGCCCTCCCCTCTCCATCCAGGCCTAGGAAGGTGTGCATCCAATCAGACTAGGATCCCAAAAAGCCAGTACATGCAGTAGAGTCAAATCCCAGTGCCATTATCATTGGATTATCAGTCAGCCCCCATTGTCAGCCACATTCAGAGTCCAGTTTGATCACATGCTCGTTCAGTCCCAGTCCAGCTGGCCTTGGTGAGCTCCTATAAGATCAGTCACACCGTCTCAGTGGGTGGACCAACCCCTCGCGGTCCTGACCTCCTTGCTCATCTTCTCCCTCTTTCTGCCCTTCAAGTGGACCTTGGGAACTCAGTCCAGTGCTCCAATGTGGGTCTCTGTCTCTATCTCCATCCGTTGCCGGACAAAGGTTCTATGGTGATATTAAGATATTCATTAGCGTGGCTATGGGACAAGGCCAGTTCAGGCACCCTCTCCTCTACTGCCCAAGGACCTAGCTGGGGGCATCCCCTTGGACACCTTGGAACCCCTCTAGAGCCAAGTCTCTTGCCAACCCTAAAATGGCTCCCTTAATTAAGATATCTTCTTCCCTGCTCCCATATCCGCCCTTCCTCTATCTAAACCATTCCACTCCCCCAAGCTTTCCCCAATCCTCCCCTTCTCCTTTCTCTCTCTCCCTCTTCCCTTTACTCCACCCCACCCTCACCCCATGCTCCCAACTTTTGCCTGGCGATCTTGTTTGCTTCCAATTTCCAGGAGGATCTATACACATTTTTCTTTGGGTTCACCTGATTATTTAGCTTTTCTAGGATCATGAACTATAGGCTCAATGTCCTTTGTTTATGGCTAGAATCCACTAATAAGTGAGTACATACCATATTCATCTTTTTGGGTCTGGGTTATCTCACTCAGGATAGTGTTTTCTATTTCCATACATTTGCATGCAAAATTCAAGATGTCATTGCTTTTTACTGCTGAGTAGAACTCTAATGCTTATATGTGTCACACTTTCTTTATTCATTCTTCCATTGAGGGGCACCTAGGTTGTTTGCAGGTTCTGGCTATTACAAATAGTGCTGCTATGAACATAGTTGAACAAATGCTTTTGTAGTATGATTGGGAATCTCTTGGGTATATTCCCAAGAGTGGAATTGCTGGATCCTGAGGTAGGTTGACTCCCAGTTTCCTGAGAAACAGCTACACTGATTTCCAAAGTGGTTGCACAAGTTTGCATTCCCACCAGCAATGGATGAGTATTCCCCTTACTCCACATCCTCTCCAGCATAGACTATCATTGGTGGTTTTGATTTTAGCCATTCTGACAGATGTAAGATGGTATCTCAAAGTTGTTTTGATTTGAGTTTCCCTGATGGCTAAGGAAGTTGAACATAACCTTAAGTTTCTTTTCGCCATTTGAACTTCTTCTGTTGAGAATTCTCTGTTCAGTTCAGTACCCAATTTTTAGTTGGGTTATTCAGGATTTTAATGTCTAGATTCTTGTGTTCTTTATATAATTTGGAGATCAGGCCTTTGTCTGATACGGGGTTGGTGAAGATCTTCTCCCATTCAGTAGGTTGCCTTTTTGTCTTAATGACAGTGTCCTTTGCCTTACAGAAGCTTCTCAGTTTCAGAAGGTCCCATTTATTCATTGTTGCTCTTATTGTCTGTTTTACTGGGGTTATACGTAGGAAGTGGTCTCCTGTGCCCATGTGTTGCAGACTACTTCTCAATTTTTCTTCTATCTGGTTCAGTGTGGTCAGATTTATATTGAGGTCTTTAATCCATTTGGACTTGAGTTTTGTGCATGGTGATAGATATGGATCTATTTTCATTCTTCTACAGGTTGACATCCAGTTGTGCCAGCACCATTTGTTAAAGATGCTTTCTTTCTTCCATTGTATAATTTTAGCTCCTTTGTCGAAAATAAGGTGTTCATAGGTTTGCGGATTAATATCTGGGTCTTTGATTAAATTCCATTGGTCAGCGTCTCTTTTTATGCCAATACCAAGCTGTTTTCATTACTGTAGCTTTGTAATAGAGTTTGAAGTCAGGGATGGTAATGCCTACAGAAGTACTTTCATTGTATAGGATTGTTTTGGCTATCCTGGGTTTTTTGTTTTTCCATATAAAATTGATTATTGTTCTCTCAAGGTCTATGAAGAATTCTGTTGGGATTTGATGGGGATTGCATTGAATCTATAGATTGTCTTTGGTAGAATTGCCATTTTTACTAAGTTGATCAAACCAATCTAAGAGCATGGGAGATCCTTCCATTTTCTGGTATCCTCTTCAATTTCTTTCTTCAAAGGCTTATAGTTCTTGTCAAACAGAGCTTTCACTTCCTTGGTTAGTGTTACCCCAAGATACTTTATGCTATTTGTGGCTATTGTGAAAGGTGAAGTTTCTCTGATTTCCCTCTTTTTTTCTTTATTCTTTGTGTATAGGAGAGCTACTGATTTTTTTTTTTTAGTCGATCTTGTATCCTGCCACATTACTAAAGGTGTTTATCATCTGTAGGAGTTCTTTGGTAGAGTTTTTGGGGTCACTTATGTACACTATCATATCATCTGCAAATAACAAAAGTTTTACTTCTTCCTTTCCAATTCGAATCCCCTTGATCTCCTTATGTTGTCTTATTGCTATTGCTAGAACTTTAAGCACTATATTGAAGAGGTATTGAGAAAGTGGGCAGCCTTGTCTTGTGCCTGATTTTAGTGGAATGGCTTTAAGTTTCTGTCCATTTAGTTTGATGTTAGCTGTCAGCTTGCTGTATATTGCTTTTATTATATTATATCCCTAATCTCTCCAAGACCTTTATCATAAAGGGGTGTTGAATTTTGTCAAATGCTTTTTTCAGCATCTAATGAAATGATCATATGGTTTTTTTTCTTTCAGTTTATTATATGATGGATTACATTAATAGATTTATGTATGTTGAACCAGCCCTGCATCTCTGGGATGAAGCCTACTTGATCATAATGGATAATTTTTTTGATGTGTTCTTGGATTCAGTTTGCCAGTATTTTATTGAGAATTTTTGCATTGATATTCATGAGTGATATTGGTTTGTAATTCTCTTTCATGGTTGCGTCTTTGTGCCGTTTTGGTATCAGGGTAACTGTACTTCATAAAAAGAGTTTGGCAATGACCCTTCTGTTTCTATTATGTGAAACACATTAAGGAGTATAGGTATTAGCTCTTCTTGGAAGTTTTGGTAGAATTCTGCATTAAAACCATCTGGTCCTGGGCTTTTTTTGGTTGGGAGGTTTTTGATGACAGCTTCTATTTCCTCGCGACTTATAGGTCTATTTAAATTGTTCACCTGGTCTTGATTTAATTTTGGTCTATGGTACTTATCTAAAAAAAAAAGTCCATTTCTTTTACATTTTCCAATTTTGTGGCATACAGGCTTTTGTAGTAAGACCTAATGATTCTCTGAATTTCCTCAGTGTCTGTGGTTATGTCCCCCTTTTCATTTCTGATCTTCTTAATTTGCGTGTTCTCTCTCTGCTGTTTGATTAGTTTGGATAGGGGTTTGTCAATCTTGTTGATTTTCTCAAAGAACCAGCTCTTTGTTTCATTGATTCTTTGGATTGTTTTCTGTGTTTCTATTTTGTTGATTTCAGCCCTCAGTTTATTTCCAGTCTTCTACTCCTCCTGGATGAGTCTGCTTTTTTTTTTTCTAGAGCTTTTAGGTCTGCTGTTAAGTCTCTAATGTGAGCTTTCTCTGTTTTCTTTATGTGGGCACTAAGTGCTATGAACTTTCCTCTTAGCACTGCTTTCATAGTGTTCCATAGATTTGGGTATGTTGTGTCTTTATTTTTGTTGAATTCAAGGAAGACTTAATTTCTTTCTTTATTTCTTCCTTGACCCGGGATGGTTCAGTAGTTGACTGTTCAGTTTCTATGAGTTTGTAGGCTTTCTAGGGATAGAATTGTTGTTGAAACCTAACTTTATTCCATGGTGATCTGATAAGACACAGGAGGTTACTACAATTTTTTTGTATCTGTGGATGTTTGTTTTGTTACTGATTATGTGATCAATTTTCGAGAAGGTTCCATGAGATGCTGAGAAGAAGGTATATTCTTTTCTGTTTGGGTGGAATGTTCTATAGATGTCTATTAAGTCCATTTGATTCATTACCTCTGTTAGTTCTCTTGTTTCTTTGTTAGGTTTCTGTCTGGTTGACATGTCCATGAGAGAGGAGTGTTGAAATCTCCTACTATCAGTGTGTGGGGTTTGATGTGTGCTTTGAGTTCTAGTAATGTTTTTTTTACAAATGTGGGTGCTTTTATATTAGGGGCATATATATTCAGGATTGAGGCTTCATCCTGATGGATTATTCTGTCCATCTCCATCTCCTCTGATTGGTTTTAGTTTGAAATCAATTTTGTTAGATATTAGTATAGCCACACCCACTTGTTTCTTAGGTCCATTTGATTGGAAAACCTTTTCCCAACCCTGTACTCTGAGGTAGTGTCTGTCTTTGAGGTTGAGGTGTGTTTCTTGTAAACAGCAGAATGTTGTATCCTGTTTTTGTATCCATTCTCTTAACCTGTGCCTTTTTATAGGTGAATTGAGTCCATTGATATTAAGTGATATTAATGACCAGTGGTTGTTAACTCTGGTTATTACCATTGTTATTATTTTTTTTTCTTTTTTTTTGGTGATAGTGTTTGTGTGTTTCCCTTCTTTGAGTTGTGCTAGTGGAGGGCTGTCAGATGTCTGTGTTATTATGGGTGTTGTTGGCTTCCTTGGTTTGTGGTTTTCCTTCTAGTACTTTCTGTAAGGCTGGGTTTGTGGATAAATATTGTTTAAATCTGTTTTTGTCCTGGAATATTTTGTTTTCTCTATCGATGGTGAATGCCAGCTTTGCTTGGTATAGTAGTCTGGGCTTGCATCTGTGGTCTCTTAGTGTCTGCAGCACATCTATCCAAGACCTTCTGGCTTTCGTGGTGACCATTGAGAAGTCAGGTGTAATTCTGATAGGTTTACATATAAATGTTACTTGACCTTTTTCCTTTGCAGCTCTTAATATTCTTTCTTTATCCTGTAGGTTTTGTGTTTTGATTATTATATGGCGAGGGGATTTTTTTTTGATCCAGTCTATTCCGTGTTCTGTATGCTTCTTGTATCTTCATAGGAATATCCTTCTTTAGGTTTTCTTCTATAATTTTGTTGAATATATTTTCTGGGCCTTTGAGCTGGAATTCTTCTCCTTCTTCTACCCCTATTATTCTTAGGTTTTGTCTTTTCATGGTGTCCCAGATTTCCTGGATGTTTTGTGTTAAGAATTTGTTGGATTTGCTGTTTTCTTTGATCAATGAGTTTATTTCCTCTATAGTATCTTCAGCGTCTGAGATTCTTTCTTCTATCTTTTGTATTCTATTGGTTATACTTGTCTCTGTAGTTCCTGTTCGTTTACCCAGATTTTCCATATCCAGCCAACCCTCGGTGTGTGTTTTCTTTATTGCCTCCATTTTGGTCTTCAAGTCTTGAGCTGTTTCCATTACCTGTTTGATTGCTTTTTCTTGGTTTTCTTGGATATCTTTGAGAGATTTATTCATTTCTTCTAACTTTTTGTTTGTCTTTTCATCCATTTATTTAAAGGAGTTTTTCACATCTTGTTTAAAGGCCTCTATTATTTTCATAATGTTACGTTTATAGTCGATTTCTTCTATTTCTTCTGGAATAGGGTGTTCAAGTCTTCCTGTTGCATGTTCACTGGATTCTGGTATTGTCATGTTGCTTTTCAGGTTGTTGGAGGAATTCTTGCGTTGGCACCTGCCTATTTCTTCCTTCAAATGCAGCCAGGAGAGTCTTGGCGTCTTGGTCCAATCTTTGCTGTGACTGACTGTGTATTTGGGGGGATTTTTTTTTGGTCTGCCCTCTCTTAGGACCCCTCAGCAGAGGAGCTGGCTGTGCTGGTGGATCTAAGGACCCCGCAGATGGAAAGGAGTGCTTGGGGGCGAGATGGGATGGGATGGGGTAATTAGAGAAAGCCAGGGAGACACCCCACTGAATGGCCAGAAATGTTTAGAGAAATGGAGGGGTCCTGTACTCCATTCCTGGGACCGTCCAGCTGGGCGGGCACACTCTTACCCCACTGGATGAATCTCCTCAGTACAGGAGCAGGTACTCTTGCTGGGCGAAGGACCTTGCAGACAAAAGGGCAGACTTGGGGTTGAGGTGGGGGCAGGGTCGTGTGGAACAAAGAAGCCCCTGCAGCAGGAGCTGGACGGGCTCTGTACTCTGTTCCGCAACCGTCTGGCGAGGTGGGTTCACACTTACCCCTCCAGATGGATCTCCTCAGTACAGGAGCAGGGTCATGTGGAACAAAGAAGCCGCTGCAGCAGGAGCTGGAGGGGCCCTGTACTCCATTCCTGGGACTTTCCGCGAACCATGGCTTCTTTAAACTAAGTCTGAGGATAAGAAGATTTATGTGTAGCTAAACTTGGTCCAACTGGGTCCCACCTATTCATATCCAAACCATAGACCTATGAGTAAGAATAATTGTTTGCTGCTTTTTTTATATGTCAACTAATATTTAGGGAGATTTTTGTTACACAGAGTTATTATAGCAGGAAACTGACTACTATATACTACTATCAGTCTTATACTAAGGTATTCTTGCATACTCTATATTTTACAAGGTTCACAGTAATGGGTTAACTTAAATTGTATGTCTAATTGCCCGATTTAATCTAGTTTCTGTATTATCAAAGAAAAATCATTTGGGCTATACGTTTGTTGTTGAATACAATGAAAATCTTTCTGTGTCTTGGTCCTTGTCTGGTTCTATAACACAATCCTACAGGCTAGATAATTCATAAACAATACCAACAAGTGATTTTTCATGTTCTAGAGACGGCAGTTCAAGATCAAGCCATCAACAGATTGTGTCTATTAAAGACTTGGTCTCTGCTTAATAGGGACCCACTTATTTCATCTAACAGGACAGAACTAGCAGAAAGCAAACACTGTTCCCACATGGCAGAAGATACAGAAAAGTCAGGGAGCTCTCTGGATTCTTACTTCTAAAGGGATCCATCCCATTCACAAGGGGTTAACTCATATAACTCATCAATTTCACAAAGGTTCTCTCTGTTGATGTTGTTACCTTGGAATTTAAAGTTCCAGCATATTAATTTGGAGGGAAACATTAATTCCAATTCTCACACTTGCACTTCTATATTGCCTGAGATTTCAGTTGTTTTCTGTCAGTAGGTCTGGGAACTAGCAAGGTATTCTCATAGTCGAGGCCTTCCAATATATTCTGGAGCATAGCCACTCTTAGAAGACTTTATTCTATCTTTAAGAATAGAATGGCATCCAGTGGGAGAATAAGCACACTTGCTCATGACCAGCACAGCAGCTCCCTTTATAACTGGAGCACAAGATGGCATCCCAGAACGTGAGGGGAGAAGAAACTAGGGATCTATTTCAGTCTTTACACATTTCCACAAGTATCTGTCTTCTCCCCGGTATGTTGACATCTGCTACAGCCTTTCTAAATAACCCAGGACATCAGAGAATTGCTCTCTCCTGTAAGCCAAGAGAAGTTTGGCAAACACATCTGTACAACGTATGTACCGGGCACATTTCCTTGTTGAATTATTCAATTAAATCTAATAATGAGAGCACATTGACACAGTTAAACACGCAGGTGAATAAAAGATTCCCTTTGAACTGCAGAAGTTTCTGGAGTCATCTGTCTGTTAACAAGGAGCGATTCCATGGCTACCGTCATCCAGGGAGAGAGAAGGTTAGCTAGAGTGGAATGTGCTGGAGGCTTTTTGTGCCATGACTTGAAGGAGATGAAAGGGAGAGACACTCTCCAAGGTTCATTTGAGCCATCAATCTTTTTTAGAATAAAATACTGAATTTTAAGACACAAAAAAACAAGACTCAGTTCTCCAGTAAATCTTATTCCCTTGAACCCCAATTGGACTCAGAGAGATGAACACTAGCAAAGGTATCAACTCATCTGATTTCTGATCGTCCTTCCACAGAACCCAGCACAAACAACCCCACAAACACATCAGACTTTTCTCATCTCAGAGCTCACATGGTAGAGCTGGAGAATTTAACTGGTACCCATCATTGGCATACTGTATACCACAAAACAACAAAAACATTGTGCAAATAAAAGATCTGTCTACAAATGCAAATTTAATAATGATTCTTATTTAAATATGATGAATACATTATAAAAACATGCTAGTCATACTGCCTGTGGGGAAGGAAGGATGTCTTCACTAGCGCTGGCTCCATGGCACTTGTAAAGATCAGCTTGTGTCATTAGCAATCGCAACATTTCCGGTAGTCCCCACTCTCCTTGTCCCCACACTCCTTATGATAAGGACCATTTCTTAAGCTTCTTTTAATCTCCATGACTTAGCATGACACACAAGTCACAAAGGAGGGCATCAAAACCTAGATAAGTAGCTGAGTCCTGCCACCTATTGATAAGCATGCAGACCCTCTATCAGGCATTTTGCATACACCTTCTCTAGTTGTGCAATTGCACAAACACTCTAAAAGAAAATACTATCCTCGGCTAACGATCAAGAAAACTGAGGGTCAGAGACAAAGCCATGGCCATCTTGATGACTTAATAGAGATGATATGCATTTCACTGTATGTTTGAACAATTACATGTTTGTGAATAACAGTATAAAAACACGAGTGCTCCAAGTATTATTAGTAGTCATTTTGTCCTCAGCAGCCGTTTACTCAGTGTCTAACAGGTTTGAGGGGCAGTCTCTCACATTAATTAACCTCTGAACCCGAAGCTTTTACTTGTGAAACTTAAGTGAATGCTCATTTCTTGACACAGAGGTATTGGTTCAATCACCAGTCTCTCTGTCAGTCTTTCCTCCAAATCTCTAGATCGTATTTACTCCAGGGCAGACCTTTCTGTCACAGTCTGACTGTCAGTTAGCATTAAGTAACTCTATTCAGCCATATCTGGTGTTTGCTCACTGCATATGCCCACAATAGCTCAAGAAAATGGGAAAGAATTCGAGGCAAGCAACGCAACACAACACAAAAGTGTTTAGGCACTTGATTTTTATGCATGCAAATAAATCATCCCCTGTAGAAGCTACAAGACTGATGATTTCCTCTTAAATTATGGAAAGATGTCAATATAAATTTATGTGGGTTGAGTGCTGCTTCTCCAGTGGCCTGCTCCTGATTGTAATCCAATAACATAGCTGAGTCTTTTAGCTGAGTTTCTCCTCACAATATCTCATTCATGATCAGGAAAGGACCATTTTGCTAACCCCTCCCTCTGTCTCTGAAGACATTAGAGCCCAGACAGATGAAGTGACCAGCCACCTTCAGAGCCGCCATTAGAATTCAGGCTTTCTTTCCACAACCCCAAGCCCTATTTCCAAATTGCAGGTTTAAAAATTCATGAGATTTTTTCCCCATGCAATAATTAAGACATATAATGTTCATTGAAGAAGCGCACATTTTCTTCAGTTATGACGTCTTTAATGACTTGAAAAGTGTGACTTCAAAAATATGGAGCAAATCTAAGTTTTTAAAACCTCGGCTCTGCTTATCCAAGGCAGCAGGAGTGCCATGGCTCCCTTTTCTTGTTTACAAAGATGCTTACAGTTAGTGTTATATTTAGTCTTCGCTGCTGCAATCATTGTGAGCTGTTATTATGAGCTTGACTCTGTAGATGAGGAAACTGTCGATCAAAGAGACCAACTAAATCATCCAGCGAGAGGGTGGCAGTCAGAACTCAAAAATGACTTTATAAATTCAATTCTGTTGCTTCCTCTATTTCGACACAGTCCTGGATTCTCATGGAATACTTGCCTAACAGCGGGTTCAGAGGGTGTGGGCCAGGCCCTGGCTTTCTGAACAATGACCATAGCCACAGCTCCACAATGATGCAGGTGAAGCCCTGCAAAGATCACTCTACCAGTGGAATATAAAAAGTGCATGCATATGCCAGAAAAACACTTCCCCTCTCTCTCTCCTTTTCAATCAGCCGTTACCCATGCTGATTTCTGGAGGGAGTGCTTGGAAGACACTTGTTGAAGATAGCACGACCTCAACTTTACTCCCTACAGAACAGTGGGGTAACTAAGCTTTCATACCTCCGTCCTAGTAACCACTAACAGCCACAATGGATAATTACATGAGGAAAAAGGCTTCTTGTGACAGGCAAAGAAATTATAGGACTTACTTGTTATAGCAGCAAATACGTCCTGACCAAAATGTCCGTTTTAATTGAAGACCAGCATTGGTATTCCTGTTCTTCTCAGAGAAGTCTCCATAATTCATGCTTACTAACTCACTCATTTTACTGCATGGGAATTAATCACTTTTTTTTCCCAGTGATTTCACTTTCAGGACCTTGCTGTTCTATCAGCTCAGGGTTAATGATAATTGCTGTCCTGTGCAGCTATTCATGCTAGTCAAACAAGTATCATTAAAAAGTCTTTTGTGGTACAGTTTATTGTAAAATCTGACAAAGCATGAAATTAGAAAGACTTGCATTTTTAAAACCCTTCCAATCACACCCCTCATCTTCCAAACAAATTTTAGGGAAAATTTACATCTCAGGCTGGGAAGGGAGCCCTGGTCTGGAGTTAATCAGCGAGGATTTATTGAGTCTCCTAAGTGCTTGGCTTATATATGGGTTTCCCTACCAGTTGGAAACTCTTAAAGCCTCAGGCCTGAGAATGCTCCCTTGAGAACACACAGGGCCTTGTCTGCCCACTAGTTCCAAAATGTGGCTTTAAACAACATGTCGAGGGCTTGGACCTCCTGCATTTCATACTACACAGAGGCCTGCAGTCTCCACTGCTCATGTGCCCTTGATGTGGTTGCTCTGGCAGAGAGAGTAGCGCGAGATACCTTTGAGAAGTAGACCTGAGAATATATTTTAATGACTCTTCCATCATAAGCTTTGCACCTTTTCTCTCCCCAGAACTTCAAAGTATCACCCCTTTTACTATTTCAAACCTTAAACCCAAATCCAAATCTGAACAAAAGAAAAGCCTTGCCCACAAAGCAGTCTCCATCACAAATGACAAATGCTTTCAGAGCTTTGGGGCGGGGCACGGGGTTGGGGGGGATCCTGAAAGCAGTTTGGTCACTAGAGTAAATCCCCACAGAAACAAGAATAAATCTCTGTAACATCTGCTAACAGACACCATTTCCCTTAAACACCTCTTCCTGTCCAGCTTCCATACCACCACCATCCGGCTTTCCCAATGCTCCCTTTGTTCTGGTTTTGGCCTTTGGGAATGACTTAGCCAGCAGATGGTACCAGGAAAACCCACACTATCGTATCCAACTAAGCAATTGCAGGCTAGTAAACTAAAGCCCCTGATCCAGGGACTGAAGTAAAAATATCAACATAAGCAAAACGGTACTGCCTTTTTGTTGCTGTTGTTGTTCAAGCTTCATTCATTCGTTTGCCCAAGAAACATTTGCCATTCACGGATGTGGGGTGAGCAGTGCTTAAGGCAGTAGAGAAAGGCACATAAGAGGCACCTTTGTTCCCCAGGTACAGATTACACACTTACAAGCCTAAAAGTATGCAGCCAAAGCATGAAGAATGATGGATTCATGACCAATCAGATGGAAAACATCCCACAAAACTTGTGGGATGATATGTGAGTCAGGAAAGATGTACTCTTGGCTTGTTGGTTTGTCTGTTTGTTTGTTTGAGAATTGCCACAGTTTGAATTATCAAAGAAACAATATTAACATATAACCCCCGGAGAGCCTCTTGGGCTCTACGTATTGTGAATCAAATTACAGAATAAAGTCCAGGTTAACTCTCCTCAATTTCAGAAATGGGAATCCAAGAGGAAACAAAAGAGACTCATAGAGCTGCCAAATTCTGGGAAAGAGGGGTCTGAAGGAATTGCTGGGCCCCATGCTGGCATTTAAAAGCAGCACTACCACCCCTAACCCCCTTAGAGAACTCCCGATATGGAATGGGCTGGTCCAGAGCAGCCACTGAATCACCTTGAACCCTGCCTGCTTTGCATTATTGCCTCTCCGGGCTCTTCCCTGGAGGTTCTTCATACAGCTGGACTGCATTGTGGTATGGCACGCTTCTCGTTTTCCCCACGAACGTCCCTGATTGAAGGCAGATGACACACGACCTCAAGCTCACCTTTAGGAAACGCGCTAAGCCTGGTTTAGCACTGCCAGGTTGTAGCATGGATGTTATTCCCGTCTTCCAACCCTGTGGGTCATGGGTTATTTTAGAGATCTCCAGCTGTTATACATTGCCAGAGAGATCAGAACCAGATTGAAACAGTGTGTAAGTTAAGCATCCAGATAATTAGACCCTAACTGTTGAGGAACCTTGAAAGCTGGGAAGGTACCTGTTGTAGATGTTTACATATGACTCTTTACCAAAAAATGCTTTATTGATGTTTCTTCCCCCAAGAAACTGTAGATCTCCAAGATGCAGATGCTGGCATCGCCCCTAGAATCTATGCATCTGTCTGTGTGTTTGGGGGTTGCAAGAATGGCATCAAAGAGGGAGAGATCTGAATATAAACTCTAGAAACCCATCCCCCTTTCAAGGGCCTGAAACTGTTCCAGCAACTCTTGACCTGATTGGCACTTGGTTTCTTTAGGTGAGTTTGCTGATTTGATTCTGTGTCATTCTCTGATGTCTTTTATCCTCCTAAACTATGCTGGACTCTCACTCTATGAGAAGCCCTGGATGAATTACTTTACACATTCCACTTCCCATAAACCTCACAATAACTCATCAAGTGTATGCTTTGTGCCCCTGTTTGGTTTTCCTGTTTTATGTATTTTGAGACAAAGTCTAACCATATTCTAGGCTGGCTTTAAACCTGTGATCTTTCTGCCTCAGCCTCCAAGTGCTGATGTCTCCATTTTATTTTTGCTCATCCCCAAAATGGCAAAGTATTGTTCCTTTTAATATCTGGAGTCATAAACCTGAACCCAAAGTTCCAAACAGAAGGAAGGTCTTGCCCACAAAGCTGTGCCCAGCACAAATGAAGAATGCTTTGTGTGTGTGTTGGGGCGTTGTGGGGGAGGGATCATGAAAGCTAAGTTTGGCCACTAGAGTAAATCCCTAAGGAAACAGAAACAAATCTCTGGGTTTTCAGACAAAGAGACTAGAGAAGTCATGTGACTTTTCCATCCATGAGGGTGATTTTTGTTCTTTGAGCTTCCCTTAGGCATCTTGTGAGAAACCACTCTGAATTGAGGCCTCATACTTAGGCAGGGATCTCTGCTTCTTTCTTCCTCTGAGACACTCTGCTGCCCAATCAGTCCCAAACTCCTGGGCTCAAGAGATCCTCAGCCCTAGGCAGCTGGGACCATAGGCGTGCAAATGCCACTCTGCTTTTCTGGAGTTAATCTCAAATGAATAAAGGACACAGAGCCCTTCACTCTCACAGTCTCTCAGTTAAGTATCTCATCCATGCCGTTGGAATCATTATTTTACAAGAGGAATAGATAATAGCTCTACTCCAACTCAATCCAGCCTCTGTTCTCACCATTCCCAGGGATGGGATTTTAGGCCACCTTCCCTCCTACCTAGCTGAAGGCATGGCACAGGACACAGGTGCAAAGGAGCCCTCTCTCCCTCATGCTGGCTTGTGTTAGAGGTACTTTTACGAAACCCTGAAGGCTTTATGGCAAAGGAAGAATTGCTTTCTACATTTGGCAAGTTTCCAAACTCTCGAGGAAGTAATTTCTTCCATATGAAAAACAAAAACAACATCTACCTCAAGGACTTCATGCAATGGATACCATCACATCCGTGGCATCAGGGGACAGATTTAGTAAAAGACTTCTGCCACATACTGTTACTGTCAGCCACATGGGAATATGCAGGCCAGGACTCCTTGCAGTGACTCAGTGACATCATGCCATGCAGAGCACTGGAAACGGAAAATGCCCTTGGAACAGAATTCTCTATCTCATTAGGAAATTAAATCGTGACTTTCCTGGGAATGACAGCTCTGGCAGGAGGAGATGGCAGCCTGGATTTCTACTTATCACCAGGGCAACGACTCTTTAATCCTCCAGCTTCATGTCAGGTCTTTGATAGAGAAACTCCAAGAAAATCGCAAGGCAGTTTGACAGCGATGGCCTGAAACTGTGCCTATACATTTTAGATGCAGGATTAACAAGAGAACCCAACTGGAGGTTGAGTCAGGAACTTCGTTAGTTCTTAACCCAGATAACACATCAAGAGGAAGAGGGGTCGGGTCAGCTGGAAGTGCCTACCCCAAGACAGCTAGAAAGAGCACCTATGAATTCTAATTCTGAAATTTTCTTCTCTTTTCCAAGAACCCTGGTACTTGCTGGGGCCTCCAAACCACAGCTCAGTTTCCTGCTGGGAATTCAGGTCTGGGCCCACCTCTCTTCTCTCTCCATACCCCCGACCTCCTGAGAGCCTCTTCTGACACCTTCTCTGACTGTTTTGAGAACTGTTACTAACAAGGGAAATAAATTTGGAAGGATGTATCACTTTTCTCCTCAATGAGACCAAGATGCCTGAGAGATCAGCTCAAAAGGAGGAATTCCTTAGTTTATCTCACGGCATCAGAGGGTTGTGTCCATGTCCTTTCGCTCTGTGCTCCTGGGTATAAGACAAAGTTTCTAGGAGGTGTGATCACGAGGTAGGAGAGGCTGTTCACATCCTGGCTAATAAGGAGAGTCAGGAAGATGGGTGGCAAGTATCTTCCTCCAGGAACCTAATTCCTCCAGCGAAGTCTTACTAACCTCCTCGAGTCCCCAGTACTCCACCACTAGTGCTACTAAATGTGGAACAAATACCCAGCACATAAGCCTTTTGCTGGCTTCACATTCCACACCATAACATGGACATTGTTTTATGACTAATATTTGCTATCTTAAATTTTAATGAGAGTATCATGTACTGACTGCTTAGTGATGTAACATTAAGAAGTAAAGGAACAAAATTATGTAGAAGTCATTTAATAGAATCTCAAGTCCTCACCTTGACCAGCTAAAGGTGTGGTATAGCCCTTCAAATGTGTGTGCTTTCAATAGTGCACAGAATATCTGTACTGAGGACCCATGTAAGTAGCACCAACAGCTACACTATGGGTTAAAGAGTCAGCATCGGTCATGAAGATGGCGTAAAAGCGAGGGTCCACTGTATACCATTCACATACCCAGAAGCCATAAAGCACTGCTTGGGCAGCTTGGCGCAGAACATACGCTTCTCCCCTTGCCAGCAGGGATTTAAGTGCCTTGCTGAAAGTGATGTTCATGTTATTGCTGCTTACTGCTGTAAACTAAGACAGACACAGTATTCAGTGCTCCTCATCCGTCCTTTCTTTTTTGGGGTCATAGGCATAAAACTGGGTCACACTTTACAACTTCCTCAGAAGTCAGCTGAAGCCGGAAGGCTGAGTTCTTGACAACGGAAAATGGAAAGAAGTGATACTAAGGTGCTTCTCGGCCTAGCCCCTAGGTCTCCTTTTGGTCTTCCACGAGCTCTCTTTGTCTCCATGTATCAGTCCAATGCAGCCAAGGACATTCCAGAATCCACAGCAGAGACACCCTGTAAAAGACTACCTGAGTAGTTGGATAGAGAACATCTACCTTCAGGACCCCTTCTTCCTGTCACTGGGCTGTGCTATCAGCAAGAAGTTAATTTTTACTCAAGCATCCCCTAGCTATTAGTGGCCTGTTACAACAGTTATCCTGATTAACGGTCCTCCCTGTATTTGGGGAGGCTCACTGAGTACCAAAAGATAATTGGCCAAGCCAGTGGCAGGACACAAAGGAAAGCATTAATTACCATTGGGTCTGGCTTCACATTGGATGCTGATGACACCTTCTAAATTAGGAAATTAGGGGCAAGTGGTTGAGAAATGTCTATTGTTCCTCCCACCTTCCTGTTTTCCTCACTGAATCCTAACGTGGCATTCCTTGTGGGCCAGTGTTCTTTCCACCCACCTTGGTAACCCACTGTTCTCAGGGCTTCTCACCACCACTCCGTGGTTTTCAGCCCAGTGAATTCAAACAGAAGGAATGTGGTGATGCAGGCGGCAATCATGGCCCCTGGGGTTCTTTGGCCTTCCACTCAGAGCTTATGTCGACAGCCAAAGCACTTAGGACTCAGTCCCTGAATGAGTACACCATGTCTGGGAGGGGGCTTACTTAAAACAGATGAGGGTTTTAAGTTCAGACTGTGCTCAACAGTTAAATTCAATTTAGAGACTTCCCGAACCCTTTCCAAAATTACACAAGGGCCATGAGAAATCAACTTCTTTCTTTTGTGGTTGCAGATTTAATTCTGTAGTTCAAGAAGCTGCGTCAGAGAGCTTGCACAACACTGCAGGCTGTTGCTGGTGGAAATGAAGATGCTTCCTCCTCTGTTGTTAAATGCCTACAGTTACTCCACAAATACTCAATCCGACCCTTGTGTTGGAAGTATGTGAGTCCTGCCCCAAGAGAGAGTTCAAACCCTGCAGAAGCGTCCATTGAAAATGCCCCAGAAAAGATGCTAATGGCAGATCTGGTCTCTCAGAAATTAAGTTTGAAAAGCCCATTGTTGGAAGGGAAGACTAGAAAGTCTGTGGGAAATACTCAGGTAAAGTCATAGGACCAGAGCAGAGCTAGAGATGACTATGCTTCCTGCTGAGATCCCAGTCCCCACCCTGTGTGGTCAGCACAGACCACCTCAGCACTGCAGAGAATCACAGTCTTTGAAATTGCTCCTTGCAGACTAAAGGAAGGTTAGGTGTCCGTCCTGAGAGGCAGCAAGCTCTAGCATTCTTAACCCCATTAACTTACTTGGTGCTGTGTACTTTTATACTGAAGAATCTAAACACAGAAGCAGGCAATATGGTTCCCATATTGGTTAGCAATGTGACTTTGCACATGCCTCTTCCTCTGATTTGCATCCATGAACTGGAGAGGCTATTATAGGAAGGTGTATAATAAATATTTATTAATTTGAAATCCCCTACCAGCTTCATCATTTGTAATACTATTTAAAATGGAAATCTCTGTAGAACAATCCCTACCCCCCAATCTGGATATCACACAGAAATCTACAGAGAAGACTGGCCTTTTTTCAAGATGTAGTTTACATACAGGATACAGTCAATGTTTTTGCCAAACATATATACCCATTTGACTGTCATCTCATCAACGCTAACGTACTAGACACTATCACATGAACACAGCATGCTGAGGATACGAACCTGCCTGGTAGAACCTTAAAGATCAGTATAGGGAAATGGACAGATACCTTAAAAACTCAGTGTGGGGTGTGTGTGTGTGTGTGTGTGTGTGTGTGTGTGTGTGTGTGTGTGTGTGTATGTGTGTGTTTGCGTGTGCACATGCAAATACCCAGGAAGCCAGAAGAGGGCATCGGACCCTGTGGTGTTCAAGTTATACACAGTGTGATCCTCCTGACCTGGGTATAGGAATCAAATGCTAGTCCTCTGAGGAACTGCAAGGACTCCTCACCATTGAGCACCTCTGCCAATGTGAGTTCTTCCTTTTAATATGCCAAATGACTAGACCCAATAGAATACAGGGCCATAGGAAAGGAACAGACACAGAGGTCTCTGGTTATTAGAAAAGTTTAAAGTAGACAAGAAGGGACATCCTGAACAAAACATGCTATATAGTGAGAAAGAAGAAGAATGGCTAGGAATATAAAAGGAGATATATTTTAGTTCATCTCAGAATCTGGCTTCAGTACTCATAATCATTAATTAATGAAAAGAAAGATACAGATGATTAATGTTGAAAACACAGGTCTTGCAGCAATTCACAGGAAGGGGCAATGCCTTCTTAGCTTCAGATTCATTTCTGTTTTATTTCCATGTTTTTGTTCTTTCCCTCTTCTATATTACTGTGTGGCTAACTCCGCTGCTTCATTTGACTAAGACTGAATCGTGGCTAGCCAGGAAAAGCCTGGCTCCTCCTTTTACCCATGTAGGACTTGACCAGCATCAGTGCCATCATGCCCTTAGCAGCCTTTCTAGCCATCCCTAAGTGACCTAGCTCCTGAGCTCTGATGATACTGCCTTCCCCTCCTTGTTTAGCTTAGGGGCTGAGGCTCTCATGTCCGTATCACTGGGTTATCTCACCACGTCCTGGTAAACTCCCAATCTCTTCCGTTGCTCCTGTAATGAAGCTCCTGCGTCAAATTCCTTACACTCTAAAGAGCTATTGTGCTTTCCGTTTCCCTGCTCGCATCTTGGGCTTGATTTCCACTTTGATGTGTCAGAGTTCTAATTTCTTTGTTTTTTAATTTTGATGAAAGCTATAGCTTTTGCAATCATAATTAAATCAAGCTTTTCCGAAAGAAACTTAGCATGAATGTGGGGTGTAAAGTGAACTGTTATAAGATGCTGAACCAATGGATGAAGGAGAGAGATAGAATTTGATTATATATATGCATGCAGAGGCCACACTACAGTAGTGATTCCAAACTGCAGGCTCACAGGCCCATCTGAGGATTGTCATAAAAACCTGTATTTGGTGACTGCTTGGCTGCCTCCCTGCCTATCCATTCTGAACAATGAAGAAGAAACTTCAGCCTAAGCTATCTGGCTCAATACTGAGCAAGACCTTTGAGTGCAGACACCATGCAGCCCATTTCTTACGACAAAAAGGATCATTTACACCAACAATTATAAAAATATAAACCAGAGTCTCACTCCAGTGCAAGTGAGTCAGCAAATAGGATGCCAAGAAGATCAGGTCTAAAAGTTGGGAAATGGTACCCAAGTGGTCTTCATAAAGTCCACCCCATCCTTCATCCTTACTGTGTGGCTGAGAATCTCTAGACACATGTGGAGGAGTAAGAGGAAGCAGAAAGTGGGGGGAGATAAATCTACTGATGGTTTGTGTCTACAAATGAACATTGAGTAGAAAGACTGCATAAAATTATTTCCTGTTTGTCTTACCTGCTAGCTCTTTGAAAAGCATACTTTACAAATATATTGAGGTAAATACTTGGTGGAAGATGGTTTTAAAGACACTTTGTCACATAAAAGACACTTTGTCACATAAAAATACCAAAATAAAAGAAAGGAACTTTATGTAGAGCAGTGTGATTTTCTAAACCACCAAACTATGAAGAAGACGCAAAAGCAGGGTTTTAAGAGCCAAATTAGTCTGGATAAATAAATAAATAAGTGACCTTCCCAAGGGGAAACTGGAGCTCTTAAAATTTCAGCAAATGAGGTTTGAATTGCCATTAATAATGAACTGGCCAGTGATCTACATAAAGAAGAGATTTTTTTAAATGAAAGGTGAGCACAATTAGCATTTATCTCCTCATTAAAGCATAGAAATGTTGAGATGATCATTGGCTCAGTCTTGAAGGCTACAAGATAAAAATAATTGTTTATCTGGTCGCCATTCATGGACATCTCAATAAACAACTTATTAAACCACATCAAAAGTAAGATACCCCACAGCACTCCCAAACCTGATTGCTAAGGTCCCACAACTGCTAAGGCAGATGAAGAAACCATATAACTACTGAGGGTTCCTTGTCAGGACTGACCAGGAGGCAAACTTTTCAGGAGTCGGCAGATGGCCCCTAAGGGTCACCTCCCCTGCTGCAGTCACTGTGATGGACTTCTGCTCTTCCCAGATAATCAAGAACAATGGGTGTCAGCTCTCTACCCAGTCAGAGCTATTGCAGATGAGGAAGATGCTACCTGGTAAGAGGCTAGAAACCTGGCAGTCAGTGAACAAACTGATGCCAGACAAGACAGATGGGGGCCAACATGGTGGTGCAGTGCCTGGGGAAAGTGAAAATGAAGAAAATAGGGAGATTTAAGTAAATCTAAGACAATGGCTCCGAAAACTCTTCAGGTGCCAAGAACACCTATTGTTCTGCTTAATTCTAAAATATAAACTAGTATCGCTTGTGTAGTAGGAAATATTATTATTACATTGATTTATGGGTTTGCATGCATAAAAATGTACGTGCATATACATACATGTACACAATACTAAATCATTACCATATGTCTAACACAATGAGTTGTGCATTAAACACAAGACGCTGCTTTTCTGTTCAGTTTTCCTGCTAACATTTCCCAGCGTTCTCATTTGGCCATCTGTGAGTATTCACAACCACGCAAATGGTTACAATTTCCAACAGTTTGGGAAGTAATTTATTGGAGAAAAACATAAAATCAAGGAGATTATTCATTATGTTTTTTTTCTGAGAACTGGAAAAAGAGAACTATAATTGTATTTGGGAGGAAATTAGCTTAGCCCATTCTAAGAAACACTCATAATTGCTGAGACCCCTAAATTGCAAACAACTAAAAGCAACTTGAGTTAAGTAAAACAAAAGAGAGAGGTGATTTTTATGAGCTTATACAGGAATCTCTTCAGACAAAAAGACGGAGATTAAGTAAAGGCCTACAGAGTCACAGAGCCTGAAACAGCACAGGGCACGAAGACCCCTTCTTTGTGTCTTGGCTTTTGTGTGTGTCTGACCCCCATTCCTCCTGCTCACTCCCCTTTCCTCCCACACACTTTCCTTCCCCTCCTAACTCCCTCTCAACTTCTCCCCCTCTTCCCTTTATTAGCTAGTTCTTTTTGCTTCTCCAGCTACAGAGTCCTTGTGTGTGGCTAAATTCTGTCGTTGGTCTGTCTGGCGCACCACACTCCAAATGCAGATCACTCCTGAACTTGACACTGTCCTCATTGCATCCTTGAGAAACAGGAAAGAGTGGACATTACCTCCTTATCCATCATCAGATAGTCCTCACTGCCTGTGCAAAGCGCTTTCACTGACTTGTACGGTACTGCTGTGCAGTTTTTGTGTTATGAATGAGGAGTAGAAACAGGACTTGGTTTTGCTCCTGTGCATTTACTAGGAAGTTTCTTGATAGATGCATAATCTACCTCTTCAGTCAGCCAAGATTTGAGATTCCTATGTGGTGTGTGAAGGGAAAGACCAGCCTCTTGGCAGTGGCAGTACAGATGCAGTGATTTATAGTCCCCCGCACATCCTAATACAGGACTCTACATACTTGGATTTTGCTTTCAACAGACGGCAAAGAGTCAATGTCCTCAGGACAGGACACAGAAAGTCTAGCAAGTGATGTCTAATGCCTAGAGGAGCGAACCAAGCAGTCTGTCTCTGCACAGATCCAAGAATGGTACTGCCTTTGTAGCTCTGGACTGGTTTGAATTCACAAAGAAGTTATAGCAGACGGGTGACCTGATGCTGAACACTGTTCACAGGAACATCTGACCTACTGTGGGCGCTGAGGTGCCCAAGCAGACATGGCAGCCATCATGCACCACCAGTGAGGAGAACTTCAGCCAATCATGAGACTGCAGTACTTACACAGTAGCCTTGTTTTACTGTATTTTTATTTTGACTGGAGAAGGTGCTAAAACAATGATTGAAATGTAAAAATGTAATAAATGTAAAAATTCATAAATTTTGTGTTGAGGAGCATGTCAAGGTGTACATATGTTTCAAGTCAGGTGATACCTGACTTTATTATATAGTTTGTCAGTGTGGCAGATGCCTTTAGTTGGAACTGAAAGGTTCTAGGTGCTTTTGTTGTTTTCTCTACATGCCTCACAATACAGGTATGTGAAACACGGGTACTTCACTGTTGTCACAGAGTCCCATAGGGACATATCTCTTGTCACCAAACCTGCAAGTTCTAAGTTTACAATGTATCATTCTGAGGTCCTCTTCTTGATACTGGACTCAAAGTCTGCTTTTCAGTGTATTTCCTCTGTTGTCCATGCTTATGCCATAAATATGGAGACATGAGATAATAAGCTTACTTACCTGCCTAAAAATGATTTGACATTAGTCTTCCATGTGCACAGATTTCTGCATCTCCTCAGTTAAGAAGCAGCGTCTACAATAATTTTTGCAAGAGCTCATTAACCCAGTGAAACCTTTGATTGTTAGAATAAATTCTCTGTCAGTGGAACTGCCCATTCAATATCTCGTGTATCTTGACAGCTAAATAAAACCACTGTAAATCAATGTTCCAACCGTTCTTCTCTTAGTTAAAACCCCAAAGAAATCATTATCTGGGCTAAGGAAGAACATATAAGCTGTAAATATTATATTAAGTCATTTTAAAGTAAAGATTATTTATTTTGCTCTCTGGAAAGGAATGAAGGGGTTTAAGCATCCAATCAAACCAGAAAAATTATTGATAAGATGAAACCTTGTGAACTCTACAGCTCTTTCTAGAACTGTAGCCATTAAACTGTGGCAGTAACCAAATGAAACACTAAAACTCATCTAAAATACAAATGACCAGCTCTTATGTAGCTAGTACCCAGAGTTTACCAGGTCTTATGTAGCTAGTACCCAGAGTTTACCAATTCTTATGTAGCTAGTACCCAGTGTTTACCACCACTTATGTAGCCGGTACCCAGGGTTTACGAATTCTTATGTAGCTAGTACCCAGGGTTTATCACCTCTTATGTAGCTGGTACCCAGAGTTTACATCTAGCTCTTCCTCACTAGGCTCCAAGATCCTCAAAAACAAGCATCATGTCTTATCTTTCTCTCACCCAAAACAAAAAAGGACAATGCTTCAAGATATCCTTTGAAAGTGCTCAGAGAGTGTTTGATTAAAGACTGTACATGTTCTAATCCTTTCTATCCTTACTACAACCAAGAAGAGGTAAGCAGGGCTGAGGCTACTGGTCATCCCTTTTCATTTGGTGTATGTATTTTCAAAGCCAGACATGCAGAAAATGAAAAATGGACTAGGTAGGCTAATCATTCAATCATAGATGAACAGGCATTGAATAAAATGGAAAAACCTCTATCAGAGAGATCTATCAAGTCATCATTTCATGCATGTATTGGTGCAAGAGACACAGAGGGTTTTTCTAGCCAAAGAACTCTGTGACCTATACCCTTTTCCATAAAGACAGCACTGAAATCTCACAAAAGAATGCACTATGAATATCCAGGAGTAGGAAAACGGGCAGCTGAGTGGATATTTTCCATGTTTTTTGGGTACTTTGTACAAGTGCTGTGATTAAGGGTTCTTCTCAATTTCCATAGAGGCATTCTGCAGTGGTGAGAATATACAGCCGGGTTTTATATCAAGCAAAGACTATTTTACAGACAATTCAGGACAGTAATTTTTAATTAAATATATGAGCAAACTAAGTCTCTTAAAGAATAACATAAAGAAAACCTCGGTGGATTTAAGCCAGTTAATTGTTTACAAATAAATGTGACTAGCTACGTTCTGAAATGAAAACTTTTGTTTTGAACGAAGCAAGATTCCAAGGTCCCTTCTAATGACTTCCATTCAGACTTTACTTTAGGGGAGTCATGATACTGTTCACGCTTTAACATCATTTCAAAAGTATTTAAAATTCAAATCGTTTACCAAATTCAGTTGCTTATTTTCCTTTCATACGCCCACTCATCTGAATTTATAAACTGCTCTAATTTGGTTTTCCATGGTAACATTGCAGTTGCTAGTGTACAGTGATTTGTCAGTCCTCACACATAGACATAAACTAAATCATGTTGAGGAATTCTCCACTCTCTAACTATTCAATGAAATTTAAAGTTGAAAAATATTCTATTGATATCTAAGCTCAGTGATGGTTCACTCACTTTATGACTTGAGAAGACTTAAAGACTGTAACAGTCTAAAGCAGAATCTGAGGACTCCACTACAGCTAAAATAACGCTTGGTCCCCAGCCCTGTATTTAAACAGAAGCCAGAAGAATAATATTAATGATTTCCTAAAAGGCCAGGCTAAAAATTAATGATGTCACTTGACTTGACACACACACACACAAATATGTATAGTTTGATTTCAAAACAAGCTAATAGTTGTGATGGTGTTGTGACTTCCCCCATTTTCCCCAGTTAGAATTGCAGAGCAGTTGCAATATAAGTTTATTTCACTTACAGTTGCAGAGATGAGGAAGATCTATGAGTATGGTACCAGCCCCCGGCAAGTGTCTTGTCAGTGTTGCATCATAATGTGGTGGAGTTGCAAGTGAGCATGTGCAGAAAATCCAGCCAACCTACTCTCTTATTAAGAACCTATTCTCATAATAACCAACCCACTCTCAAATAACAGTATCCATCCATCCATCCATCCATCCATCCATCCATCCATCCATCTATCCATCCAATGCCATCAAAGCTCTCAAGACCTAACATCTCTCAAATGTCCTGCTTCCTGATACTGACAATTAATGATGGCAATTAAATTACAGCTTGAGTTTTAAGGGGACATCAAAACACAGAAACATATGAGGGATACTGTAGGGGAGAGTGACATATGAGCTTGTAAGTGCGAGCTGAAAGGGAAAGTCTGCCTTCCATGTAGAAGAACATCATTAATTGGTCGGGGGCATTCTATGGAAGAAGACTCACACTTTTATACCTGGACAGGGCTCTAATGCCCACGGAATTTGTCCATTTTTCATCATCACAAACACAACCATCAAGGAAATTATCCTTTTCCATGTCAGATTACTCCATCTGTGTTCCAGAGATTTCTTCCCCCGTCTCCTTCCTCTGCTCCTGCACACCACGGACTAGGAGACCAGGCCTCAGGCTTGTTTAGGGTCTTGATGGAGAGGGTGTGCTGTGGACAGTATGAAAATCTGAAGACATGCAGAGGCTCTCCTGCCAACCAGACTCTGTGGAGTGCTAGTCTCTAAAGCATATCAGAGTCCTGAATAAAAAGATATACTTTACTCTCTTACAAATAGATGGTTCTTGTTCTAAATAACCAAGGGTAGATAAATAGACAAGAAATGGACTTTTCTTTTATATTTTTATTTATTTATAGTTATTAATAAATGCATATATACAGGATTCCATGTGATGTTTTGATGCATGTATGCAATGTATAATGCTCAAATCATTGTTTCTTTGTAGCAAAAGCACTCAAAATCGTATCTCCTGGGCATTTTTTAATGTACACTATTCTATCATTTAAAAAATCATCATTTTGTGCCATAGAACACCAGATTTTTATTTCTCCTAACTGATTATAATGTTGTACCCATTAATCAGTCTTTTACCGACCTTTCTTCCAGAACCACCATTCAGTTCTCAGTTTCTAGGACATCAACCTTTTGGGACTTCGCAAATGATTGTATTCAAAACCTCTTTTCCTCCTGTACATAGTTTATTCCATTTTATATAAAGATCACAAACGATTGTGTTCAGAACCTCTGGTCCTCCTGTACATAGTTTATTCTATTTAATATAATAATCTCCAGTTCCATGCTGTCACAAAAGAAAGGATTACACATGTTCCTATGGCTGAGTAGTAGTCCATTGTGTGTATTTGCCACATCTATTTCCCCAATAGTCCATTGATGGAAATTTAGGCTGCGTCCAGTTTTTGCTGTTTTACTATGTTTATTGTAATGGCAGTGCAATGGATGTAAGGGTGAAGATGTCTCATCCTGCTCGTGGCTTCTCTACTCTGAGCCTGAAGGACTATAGAAGGGTAGGGAGCTGAGATGAGACAATTACTTCACTAGGAATCTTAGTACCTGCTTTCTTCTTCAGTAATAGCTTTCTGGGGGAGAATCTATTAGCATCTCTGGCTGCTTAAGAACAGCACTACTTGGGATGCTTAATCTGAGTTTAAAGTAACAATGAGAAAGAAGGAGAGTAGGAGGGAGAGAGTAAAGAGAAGAGGGAAGAGGAGGGGGAGGAGGAGAATGAAGAAGGAGGAGGAGAAGGAAAAGAATAAGAAGAAAGGAGAGCAGGGGAGAAGAGAGAAGAGGGGAGAGGAGGAAAAGGGAGCGGAGGGGAGTGGAGGAGAAATCTGCTTAATGAAGGAAATCAGCTTAGGCAAAAACAATAGATTGTAGAGAAAATGTTCTTACTAGATGACAAACACCAAATTTAAAGAGGTGAGGCAGGGGAGAGGGAGAGAAAAGAAAGGAGGGGAGGGAAAGATAAAGAAGGAAAGGGATAAAGAGAGAACAGAAATGGGTAGGGAAGAGTGATTCAAGAAAGGGAAGAGGAAGGTAGAAGATGGGGGAACAAAACAATTGCATAGGAGACAGGAGTGCTTACTCAAAACACAGTGCTAACACAACTGCACAGCCACATGCAAAGCAGTGAATTGCCAGAGAACAGACCAATACTCCATCCAAAGAGACAAAAACATTCAGGAGAAGGAAAATAAGAGCAGGTTTTGTTCCAAACTCTGACAACTACAAAGAATTTACATCAAGCAGAGAAAGAGGGAGGGTCCATGAAGACTACCTAGTAACCATATTCGAAAAGAGCCAAACGCCTGGGAAGTTGACCACGCTTTAGGAAGAGCTGTGTTGCTAGGGAACCACTGAACAGATTGTGACTGTGTGGTTTTAAAATACCCTTGAGCCAGCAGCAGAAGAGGCTACACAACAAGCAAAGCATACAAACCAGCACCCAGGGGAGGCATAGTCCTCCAACTCACCGTCCATGTGACCAGCCTTGTTACCAGGAGCTAGCAGAGAATTGAGGACTACTCAGAGAGAGGACCTGAGGGCTGAGGGCAGGGTCCATCATCTGATGAGCACATACTCCATCTCTCAGGGAAAGAGGCCAGTTCTTCTCAGAGGGATTGCAAAATTATGTATTTCCAAATCTCCCCTTTTAAATGTTTCTATGTTCTGAGCTCTTTTATCTCCATTTTACTTCATTATCATGAACAGATGGAATATAACACATTTTTTAAAAATGTGTTGATTTTTAGACCTCTGAATTAAGAAGAGCTATTTCTTGATATGCTATAGAAGCTTTTTGAATGTTTCAGAAATCCTTGCCTCTGAATTTCATGTTACCAATGAGTGCTTCTATAGGAACAGGATGTGAATAAAATACAGTCTTCTTTTGTGTATACAGTACCTTAGTACCTATCATGGTGTGAGAAATCATGGATATTAAAGTTCTTTACATGAAATGGACTAGAATTTGTACAGACCATTTCCAGGATTTTCTATATGTTTACATCCTATCTAGATTTCTTATAGTATCAAATACAATATAAAAATGATATGAATAGTTATGAAACTACATTGTACACATTCAGTACAGATACATTTCTCCTCTCAAATATTTCCAGCTCTTGGTAGTTTTGTTGGTTTGAATGAAAATGGCTCCCTGTGGAGTGACACTACGAGGAGGTGTGATCTTGTTGGAGGAACTGTGTCACTGAGGGTAGCTTTGAGGTGTCAGAAGCTCTCTCTTCCTACTTCCTGCTGATCCAGATGTAGCTCTTGGTTCCTTCTCCAGCATCATGTCTGCCTGTGCAGCATCATGCTTCCCACCATGATAATAATGGACTAAACCTCTGAACTGTAAGCCAGCCCCAATTAAATGTTTTCCTTTATAAGAGTTGCCACAGTCATGGTGTCTCTTTGCAGCAATGGGACACTGACAAAGATAGTGGTGAAACTTACAGATCTGGAGAGGGACCTATGCCAATAACCATAGAGTGGGCCTTTCACACGTATGCTCAGCTTTCCTCATGCCGTGTACATAGGAGACATGCACATCTCTGCTGTTTGAAGTTTGCTGTAGCTGTGGTACTTTTCTTTAATGGGAAAATGTCAGAAAAGATGTGTCATGCTTTGAACCAGTCAGGATCTCCACACTCCCTAGTTGGTGCTATAAAGATCACCAGAAGCGTAGGTCAAGGTAGAGTAAGCATCCATTGGCCATGATTCACAATAACTGTAATCAACAGACATCTCTGTGTTGGACAACAGAAAAAAAACGTATGAAATAAACTTTGAGTGTATGTGTGTAGTAGTAGTAGTTGTTGCTTGGTATCATAACAAAACCATCTTATATTTATTCTTGCATGTGCCAAACTGAATGAAAGAAAATCTTACCTTGCTAGTGCAGATAATACCAAAAATGCCCAAAATATAAGACCCTCATATTAAATGTAAGTATACTTCAAAATGTGTGAAAAAATTTAAAAGTTATAGCTATGTTCCTAAATTCTTAATGATACCTGAGAAGAGTGAAGGAAAAGTGGTGTGAGGATCACAGTCTGTCCCGGGGTCATGGTAAGAAGTAAATTCTTAAACATCTCTTTGAAAGCCTTATTGAAATGGATGCGTGCACTTGCACTGCCTCATCTTCCAGCGGGAAGAGGATTACAGGTGGGCTTCTGCAGTCCTTTGAGTTGGATAAATGCCTTTCTAGTGAGCTCAAGAGGGACAGTCAACCTTAAACTTTTGTTTCTTTGGGGGACTTTCTGTTACAGGATAGTATGCAGTTTCTGACAGAAAATGACAAGAAAATAATGAAATATACAATTCTTTCACACCTTTCTAAACTAGAGCAGGTCTCTTCTCCCATATTTACATAAACCACAAAAACAAAGATAAATCATCATAAAACATAATGTCAGGATGATAAGTGTATCATGACCATGGCTTTTATATTTTAACATTTGCTAGAAAAGATAAAATTCAAGATAAACTGATTCTTTTCCTGTCAAAGGGGAGGTGTGATATGGTGTGTATGCATGCTGTAGACAAGAGCTGCCTGTCTTAACTCACCCCATGTCTTAGTGGTCCTGACCTAAGCTGAGCAGTTGAACTGCAACAGCATCGGGTCCAAATAGCACAGTAACAGTATATGTGGGGTCTCCAGGTCAGGAGCTTTCTTTAGTGGTACTTAAGATCTTTGGCTCGAAAATCTATGAAGGGCAAGAAGTAATCCATCTCCATAGATGAGCTGCATGCAGCTCTACCGTTCATTCTCAGTCCTAGCAGATTTATAGAGTTTAAGGGCTTTATATGGAGATTCCTAATAGTCCCCATAAAAATTCTATGTGTAGAATTCAAGGGAAAGATGCACTTAGGTTGGGGAAATGGTGCATCTTCATTTTTTATTAGCCTTTGGTTAAATTTACAGTAATAGATAACAAGCTATGAGAATTTTATCATATCTGTAACTTTGTTATCAAAGAAATCCCACACATCTTCTGGTCATATCAGAGTATCCCAAAATATAACTGATTCTTATCATTTCTTTGAAGTCATGTTAGTTTCTAGATCTATCAGTAAGTTTTATTTTCTACATTAATAAGGAACCATATGAATTACTATATCACAAACATCTTTTATCACTATGTCCCACATAATCTATTTTATTTGAAAATGTAATCAAAAGTGTATCTTTGATGGTATTTTTAAGATAATCTTAGAAAGGTTCTGCTGATGTCACTAGATTGCCAGACAAGGTTACTACACAAAAGGTCCTGGAGACCCTGCCACGGTAGAAATGCTTCATGTCACAGTCTGTGTTGGCAACGTGGGCTGGTTGATTCCCTATACACTTTGTTATTCCTGTGTTCTATTGAATCCCCAAACAAGTCATCACTTTCTGTGTGCCAGCAGTGGTCTATGAAGCAAATAATGTAAAGAAGACCGTGGCCTACAAAGAGCATAGTCCCAGTATTGAGAAATGGACAAAAGAAGAAAGCACAGCAATTTCCAATGATAATAATGTGCTGCAAAGAAAGTAATGAGGACGTTAGGAAAGAGGGCTAAGGAAGGAAATGGGGAGGTTTTTTCCCCAAAGGCTGAACCTAGAGTTAAGTGTGGATCAAGGCCAAGAAGAGCTGGGGCACATGATTCAGGCAGCAGAGATGCTGACCAGTGTGCTGGGACTGCAGGCAGTGGAGATGCCTATGCTGACCAGTGCGCTGGGACTGCGGGCACCGGAGATGACCATGCTGACCAGTGCGCTGGGACTGTGGGCAGTGAAGATGCCTGTGCTGACCAATGCGCTGGGACTGTGGGCAGGAGAGATGCCCCTGGTGACCAGCGCTCTGGGAATGCAGGCTTCAGCACTGCTCAGGGCTGGCATGTTTTGTTCCTCTTGAAAGGACTCTGGGAAGCTCTAGAAAGATCTAGAAAAGCATCTCTAACACACAACCTCAGACCAGAGTTCACAGCCCATCAGCTACGTGCATATAGCTCTTAGAGTGTGTTCTTATTCATGTGTACAATTCTTACAAATGCCTTTGAAGGTTGGGGAAGTAAAAATGACCATCACCTAGACAGGCACTGCCTGGAGAATTCTCTAATTCAGCTCTTGTGGTAGAGCTGGCTTGATTTATTTTTGCTTTTCAGGTTTGTTTGTTTGATTGGTTTTTATTACAAGTACTCCTGCTCAGGGTGGGAAACATGAGAGCTAGAAAAAAAAAAAAGCACACCAATAGGCTTTCACAGTAATGTCTCTAAACCTAGTTGAAAACTCCTTTCAGAAACATCTTAAGTCCTCCATCACAGCCAGTGTGTAGGTCTTTCGCTACTATATCTTCTGTGAAGAATGTATATGATTTTAGAAGATGTACACATAAGTCTATTACTCATTCATAGGGTTGTGGCATCATTTAAAGGCTATTTAAAATTTTAGTATTAATACACTTTTCCCTCTGTTGCCACTACCATTGGCATGTAGAGCAGATACTAGGATTTGGTTCATTGTCTTCCATTTATCCCACTTCCCTTACCAACTTGCCACATGCTGATTTGAGTACCCACTCAATTGCACAAACATAATGAAAGAATTGACTCCATAGCCTAAGCAACTGGTGTCATATGACTTAAACTGGCAAATCAGAGCTAGAGGACCTTCTGGTTGGTTCAGAGAAAAGTCATGGTGGGAGGTGGGCAGTGCCACTCAGTGACTGAGCACTTTCCTGGCATACATGAAGCCCTACATTCAATCCCTAGAACTGGAAAGAGAGCCAAAACACAGAAAGGAAGAAGGAGGAAAGAGAAGGAGGAAGCAAGAAAAAAGGGGGGAGGGGAGGGAGGTAAAAAGAGAGAGGAAGCAGGGAGAGATTGTTCTTTGAAATAAAGTCTCACTATATACAAAACCAAGCTAGTTTTGAATTCAACATTGCTCTGCCTTAACCACCCAGGTACTGATATTACAGGCGTCCCTGTGAGGCGAGCATTTTACCTACTGAGTCACATCGCTAGCCTTCATGATATTTTCTTACATTGACATTATTTTCTTTGTTAAAATCACCCCACTGCACTGGTCCCTTCCTCTTCCCCAATAGCCCATCTTGGAGCTTTTTTCTTTTTAATCTAGCTTCCACATAGGAGAGAAAATGTGACATTTCCCTTTCAGGATCTGTGGATCTCAGCTCTTAATAAAATAGCTTAACCTTAACTGAACATATTAAGTGTGACTAATTGTGATAACCACCTGTAAACCCCATGAAGTCTCAGAAAGAATCCAACACTCCTGAGAGTGAGTGCAGAGCTGGGACAGAAGATGCTCAGACTGGGTCCTGGTACCCCATGAAGCAAAGCTTTACCTGAAACTAGACCTGCCTGGAATGTCTTGTTACCTCCAGAAACAAGTTCCTGAGTTTTCCATCACAGTAGAAGTATTCTGACACTTGATAATCTCTGAAGGCAAACTCATTCATCAACCCTCTCAATGGCTCTGCCACGCTGCCTTAGGCTCTGCTCAGCACTTAGCCATATGTATTTATCTTCAGATGGATTTATCATCTTAGCACATCAGAATAGAACCCACCCACCCCATTCTCACTCTTCTTTCTATTTGTTCACAGTATTCTTCCAGATTTAATAACCAGCTAGCCCAGCTCTCTGCACACTGACATACTGATTTGTATATCTGAAGATAATTTCTTAAATACAACCTCTGCAGTCCCTCAGTCTGATTCAGAGAATTAAACTAAAAGGCCTTTAGAAGTCCATAAAGCAAAGAAAACCAGCCTATAAATCACAATCCCAGATAACCTAGACAACAATGAGGACCCTAAGAGAGACTTACATAGATCTAATCTACAAGGGAAGTAGTAAAAGACAAGATCTCCTGAGTAAATTGGGAGCATGGGAACCTTGGGAGAGGGTTGAAGGGGAGGAGAGAGAAAGGGAGGGGAGCAGAGAAAAATGTAGAGCTCAATAAAAATCAATTAAAAATTATAAGAAATAAACTTTTTTCAAAGAAAAAAAGAATTCCAATCAGGAGTGAATAGTAGCTGACTTTGTGAGTCTGATACAGAGATATACATGGCAAATACTGGATATTTAAACTGTATAATGTTCATATAACAAAGGGTAATATAAAAAGTCTAATAAAACCAACCACAAGAGAGAGATACATGTGTGTGTGTGTCACACACACAGAGTTATGATCACAAATGTCACAAAGTAAAATTTCCTTGACAATTTAATGTATAGAATTTACTCCATCCCAAAGACTTCCAGTTCCCCAGTACACTTTGGGCTGTGCAGCTGGTCCACCTAGCTGACACCTTCTCTCCAGTGGAATCATTTCTTCCTTTACTGAAGATTTCTGGTAGGTCCTTTTCAAAGTGAGCTTGCCATTCCCCACTGAGTCAGAGTTAGGGAAAGGTTGGATCAGTAGTGAAATCTGAAAGCTTCAAGATCAGGACAGGCAGTGAGCCAAGCTTCAGGCTGTCTCCTCTCCCATGTCAGGAGACTGGAAACTCACTTCTCTTGAAATGTAACTTCTCTCCTAAGAGCTGAGAAAGAGCAAGGCCAAAGCTACCTGGAATCCATATAAGAATGAAGGATGATATTGGTCTATTCAATGAACCACCCTAAAATACTTATGGAAAAAGGGAAAAGACTTTAGTATGATATAGATTTTAATTTTTAAAAATACTTTATTGTAATGAACTCATGAATAAAAACATCACTCATCTAGATTAAGGTAGCCCTTCCAACAAGCCTCGTTCTGTTCCTAACTCTATACAACTTCATACATCGCTTCTACACAGTCAGATAAGTGATTCTGTGGTCATTACAGATTTTTAAAAATCTTCAAAAAATGTGTCAAATCAGTAGTTTGTCTTAAGAGATCATTTTCTCATCAGTGAAAACAGACTTGTGTATTTTCCTCCTCTCTGCCTCTGATAGAGGATCTGGAGCCCTGAGGCCTGGAGTGTCTGACAGAAAAGACACCCCAAGTCTTCTGGGGACAGAGCATAGGCACTGTCATTCTGGACAGGGAGAGTTCATTACTGAACAGCTAGTGCTGTAGGTGGAAGATAAAAACAACAGGCCCCAAACAGCCTCGAGCTGAATTCATTACCTGTGGACCCAGTGCTAATGATTTAGGGAGCACACTGGTGCTTAATATTTTATCTGTTTAGCCTGGTATAAGGGCTCTGCTTTAAAGCAAGTCCTGCCCAGAGAATCTAGTGCCTGAAATGTCTGTGCAGGAAGACACGGAACTGAGAAGGAATAAGGCATGCTGTAAAACAACCATCCGTTCAGATTCTACTCCTACTGTAGCAAAGCCCAGCCCTTGGGGTAACAGGGATCTCTGCAGGGACAGAGCCAACTCACTGAGGTTCATCAGAGGGAGATCCACAGCTGCTGTTCAGGGGAGACATCTGGCTTGGTGCTCACAGCCCATTATTCATAGTATACCGGGAGAGTGGTGTAATAGCAGGAATCTGAGTTTGCACTCAGGCTGTGGTTTGTTCAGTACATCACCGCCATTTTGAAAATGCCAGAGGCACTCACTATAATAAGATGGGCCAGTCTTAGAGGCGCAGGACTGAAATCATAACAGCTTAGGAGGCTGAAAGAGGTGAGGAACACATTCAAGTTCAGCCTAGACTTTGTGTGAAAATGAAGAGTAAAAAGAGGGCCGTGGGTATATCTCAGTGCTAGCTTGCTAGTGTAGCGTGTGCAGGATCCTACTTGCAACCTCCAGCATCAGAAAGACGGTAGGATGGGAAGCAAAGGGTACCAAGAGAGGTTCCCGAGTCTTCCGTTATTCTTAGCGTTCATCCTAATAATAAGCCACGAGGTGCTTTACCTCTGAGCACAATATTAAAGAAAGACATCAGGATTTGGCCGGGGAGCTAGCTCAGTCAGTTCAGCCAGTGTAGCGCTTCTTACCTAGTGTGTGAAACCCTGGGTTTGATCGCCAGCACCTCAGAGCATGAAGCATGGCGGGTAAGCCCAGAATCTCTGCTTGGCTACATCTGCATTCAAAGCCAGCCTGAGTTGCATGACAGCATCTCAAAAAGAAGAGGAAAGGAGGGAAGAAGGAAAGAAGAAATCAGGAGAGGCTGCTCACATGGAATAGAGAGATGGCTGTAACTATCCAAAATAATACAGGCAAACAGCAGTTTGGTCAAAAACATTCAAGGAAGTTAAGAAATAGAGTGTCAATTGGAGTTGAATGGATTGTCACCTTGGGTCTCTATTTAAATTCTTACATTCTAGAATGCTTTCCTAATTCTTATCAAAGAAATTTAAAGTGGCTGATTAAAATATACATAATAAAAATAATTTTTGAAAAGAAACTGATCAGGCTATTAATAATATTACCTTTCCTTTATATCAAAATCATTCTATATTAATTAAAGCACTTTATATTTTTCTTTTCTTTCTTTTTTTCAGTTTGATTTTTGAGACAGGGTCTCACTAGGTATCCCAGGCTGGCCTCAAACTCACAATCTCCTGCCCCGGCCTCCCATATACTGATGACAGGCGGCAGGCATGCTGAGCATACCCGCAGCACTTTGCATCTTAACGCTCCCGCCCGGCAACCTAGGCTTGTGGATCTATTACTGTATCTACTAAAGCAATCCAGTCTGGAGGGTGGAGGAGAGAGTGAAGCAGAGTTCAAATCCAGACCCTCTGGTTACTGTCATTCTTTTGCTACCTGCGAGAACAAGGTGAAACTAGTTAGGGCTAAATACCAATGACAGTGAGAAACTCCAAAAATGGCCAAATGACCGACTGACACACACACACACACACACACACACACACACACACACACACACACACACTCTTTAACTGAGCAGGAAGAATTGAGCACTCTTCTGGAGCACAGACGTGATTGGTCAGAGGCATCCACATTCTAAGGGCAGTAGGATACACGATACACAGAGCTATTTACTGGAAGGGTGTTCAAAGCAGATTGAAAGCCTCCTCACAGCAAAACACCAAATCTGCATTTATAATTTCAGTAAAAATGAGTCTTCCAGGGGAGGAAAAACCAGTAAGATGCAAAGAACCATTTCTCTGGTGACCTGGTTTGATCCAGAGATAAAAATCTAACATTCTGAGTGAAAAACATAGCTTCTAGCATCTATCAGAAATTGATTTTCTCAGAGGAACCTCTGGGCAAGTGCTGGATAATGGATGGTTTGAGCCTAGAACAAGTGAAGCAGAGTACTGCTAATTAAAAGGAAATCTGGGGGCTTTTGAGCTAATCAGGCAAAGAGAGGGAAGAAAGCGGTAGGGATCTACCCAGAGCCTTGCTGCAGATCTGCCCCCCACCCCCAACCACCAATCTCTGCTGAACCCCGATTTCATCCCTAGAAATAGAACATATCTAGAAGAAAGTTTCAATTTTCAAAGCTAATTAAAGTAGTACGTTTTTCAAAATTTGCAAAAAGTTAATTCATTTCTGTAAAAGCCAAAATGTCGACAAACAGAAACGGGAGATACAAGAAGAAATGGCAGGAAAGGAAAGGCCAGGTGGGCCCAGCAAGGCCAGGCTAAAGTTTGGAAGGTGCTGTTAGTTTTCACAGGGTGGAAGACTTCGTGGAAAACAAGATGCAGGCAGATGGCCCCTCTGTTAGTGTTCGTTTCCACTTCAGAACTGACTGCACTGCAGTTTCTTCCTCTACAGAAATTACCAAGGACAGGCTCTGCAGTCACATATTATAGAATAAGTGATTTCATTTTTTAGATCCATTAGTGCCTCTTGTTTGTACTTGCTTGGCCTCCAAACCAGTAAAATCCTAACATGATGAACCAAGCCCAAGTGCAGTTTCCAATCACCTTATACATCGGGGGGCTCACCCACTCTTCTTCCTTAGCATTCCCTAGGTTTGCCCCGGGCTAGGGTATGTAATTTTGCTGATGAATGTCTCATGCTGTTCTTAAAGACAAGATTTATTTGCTCTCTGTGCAAATGGCTGTAAATCAAGACCAGCCTCATCCCCGTCTTCAGGTGGACCTCATCGGTTGCTGGCGTCTTATCAGCAAGAAACAGCTTCTCCTAATGGCCTGATAAATATTCTGGCCTCCCCAGAATCAGTTATCCAGAGATTCCAATCACGGTCAGTACTTATAGCAGCTATTACCACAGACTTAGTGCCAGCAACCCTTTGTACTTATCTCTGTAACCAGAGAGGCTGAAAAGCTCCTTTTATGTCCCCACTCCTGGTCACTAAAAGCTGAGTTCATTCAAAATTCTCTCCTGCCTACAGAGAGCTCAGAGTCCTACAATAAAAACTGAAGAGATTTGAGTGAATATAATATAAACATCTCCCTAGTGTCCATTCTCTCTGCCCCCAACCCTGCCTAAATTTGGTGCAAGGCAAAGGAATGTAAGTCTTAAGTGAAGGGCAAAGGGACATAGAAACAAACTTCACTGTCTTTGTATGTGTTCAGCAGAAGACAAAAGGGTTTTAGGGCAAATCAGCTTTTTTTTTTTTTTTCATTATGCATCTTGGTTTTAATGAAATTGATCTACAGACCCTGAAAGCAGAAGAATATAGGGCCTGGGATTTATGAAATTTCTCAGTGGAAATCAAGTACTTTTTTTCCTGCATGGCCTTACCGACATACCTTTGATGGAAGTAATTATAAAATCTCAATTACTGGGAGGAATAAGAGGGGCTGAGAGTTAACCCCTCACTGCCCTTCATGGAAACCAGCTACCATGTGATCCGTAAAAACGGCCAGGGAAGGCTTTTCCTGGAAAAAATAGCAGAATGTAAGGAACCTGGTGCCTCTTAAAGAAATCTAAAAGGACTCTGAAACTGAGAAGAAGGCCCCTTGAAAACCGGAAATGCACTGACACTCGCGACAGCCCTAAAAGTGGCGACAGTTATCTCCTGTGTCTTTACAGTCGCCTGGGCCCTCTGTGCAAGGGAAGCTGTGCTCTTCGGGATGCCAGCCTCGTGTTGGGTTTCGGCGGACCCCGAAGCTCTGGAAGACCTTCCCTCTTCCCTCTGTGCTCCCTGGTGATCTTCACAAGCAGACTTGGCATTGAGAAACTGTGCACACCCCTATCACTAACAAGATCATTGGGGTTCAGCGTGGATTAAGCCATTTTTCCAAAGTCGCTTAATGCTAGAGCGCGTACTGACTTGATATGCTCAGCCTGCAAAATTTCAGCTCTGCCACCAAAGGCCTGAGCGTGGGGTGGGGACGGTAATGGAAGAGAGAGGCGTCCTGCTCAACAGTGGCTGTTCCCAAGGCATCTGCTTCTCATCCGGGCAGAACTTTGATTCGTATGCTGGCTTGTCATTTTTTTAAATGAGCTGACAAAAAGTCTCAAATTCTGTATCAAGTATAAAAATAGCCTTTTCACAATTATTCATTCCTTTCTGCGTGGGTCATGCTCTCTCCACAGTCAGAAGCTACATCCTGTTGGTGGCTTGTCAATCTGTGTGACTGACCTGCCCCAGGAAAGTTCCAGTACGAGGCAGCCTTTGTCGAAAGTCCCCATGGTATGTCAAGTGGAGAGGCTAGGTAAGAACTGAAGCAGAGATCTGGACACACTGGGTGGTAGCCTCCAGCCTCCTCGCTCCTTCCCAGGCAAAGCCCGGAAAACCTTTGGATCAACTGATCCATTGTGAAGAGAGGCCAGAAAGTACGCCCTGTCTGAGGTAGTCTGTGGCCTGCGAGGATAGTTCTGCTGTCTTTGGGCAGCAAGCGTGCTGGAGACTAGAATTTGGCCTCAGAACACTAAAGGCCGTGATAAATACTCCCTTAAAGTCTCTTTAAGAGGATAAAGGAGAAGTCCTGTGAAAGCCCATCTTCTGGGCATGGCATACCTTACAACTGCTGTGGCACCTGCAATGGGCCTGTAACAAGACTGGGCCTGGCAACAGTCAATCATGGACGAGGGAGGGACTCACAGGGAAGGGCTCACAGGATCAAACTGCTTCCTGATCAGCTGCAGACTTATTTTGGAGATCATCAGACTCCAGTAGATAGTTTCAAACCCACTGTCACACAGATAAATTCAGTGGGCCTAAAAAAACAACACAAGCAGCAAAACCCCCGTAAATATGGGAGACTTGTGGGGAGGTATGGAGGAAAATGGAGATGGGAGGGAGAGGGGAGATTAGAAAGGGTAAGAAAGAATCATTTTTAATTCTAAAGTAATTGGAATATACTTCACACATGTGTGAAGTTACCAAAGAGCAAACTCAATAAAGTTTTTTTTTAAAAAAAAAAAGCTCTCAAGGAGGAAAAAAAGGTTAATTCCTCTCAAGCAGTTTTCCTGTGAGTAGAACTGCTTGTTAAATCTATGACCTCACAGTTGACAATTGTATAATTGTGGAACTGAATCAATAGCAATAAAAGATTTTCCTGGTTTTGTCCAGTGCGGTCTTTCGCCTCCTAAGGTTTGTCCCAGAAAGTGTTCTTCTCTCCCTCACAGAGATCACACGGCCAGATAGAGCACACAGGGCACCACATCCCCATCCTCCCGAGGCCATGTAGAAGCGGCTCATCATTATGACTGTTGCTGTAGGTTCCATCTGCTCAGGTCTTGATCCCATCAACATAACTTGGCCTGCCTCATTTCTGCTCTCTGAAACATTTTCCTCACATCAGGCCGAAATGCTCTCACTTCTTAAACACCAAGGTACTAACAAAGGCCCATGTCTTAACTCAGTAAACACTACTTCTGCCCCCCACCCCCACCCCAAGCTTCTTCAACAATCAGACTCTTCCCCAATGAAGAATTTTCCCATAAATGTTTTATGACTTTCTATCTCCACAGAATTCCTCGATCCAGCTTTATTATTCTATCTCATTTCTTATTCGGCACACAGTTTTCTTCACTGAAACATATTCCTCTTGTGTGGCCCTGTGTCTGTTTGTCAGTTGCCAGAAGACAGCATGCTGTAACAGAAAACTCCCAGGCAGTGTATGTCAGTCAGGTTTGGGGATTTTTGCCATTCATTTCCTTCCCTGGGTCGCCCCTGTGCGCCTTTGTTTAGACTGTAGAACCCTGGCACAAACTGCAGCTCCTGAATGGGATGTTCTTCCCACAGACAGTGTGTTCCTAGCTTGCCCAGCAAGGGCTTCCTTGGCAGCAGGGCAATGAAACCACTGGAGACAAAGCAGCAGCGGGCCACCTCCACAAAGGCAGCGGCTCTGACTCAGTCTTGAAGTATTTGCTCTCAGTGGTGCATGACAGAGGGCAGGGCTTCCGAAGATGGCGCTCCAAGTAGCCAAATCATTCACTTGGGAAAGAAAGCCAAGTGAAAAATTAGGTGGACATACCATCCTGTGCTGCCCGCACTTGTGAAGAGGTGGCAAAGAGACTAGCAAGGAGCTGGAAGCCATCTTAGAAGAAAAGGTCTCAATGACTGGGGCCCTTCGGGGGTGTTAGAAAAGGAGCCTTGTGACTTGGCTTGGGTAGGACGCCCTTCACCAGTTTCGCTCTACGCCTGGTGTCTGGAAATGAACCCTGCTCTTTTCATAGAATTATTGTATCAGGCCAGTTCAGACAGGGCAGTAACTAACACAAATCCAACTGGAGCTCTCCTAAGCCTCACTTTTGGGCAGGGTGTGGCGGGCAAATTCACCTCCCGTGAAGATTTAGCCTTGAGGAAAACAAAAAACAACCCAGGAACAATCAGTTTAGGCTTTATTGTTCTGTAAGCCATCAGGGAAGCTGAAGGTGGACCTCTCCTGAGATGGTGTTCTTTTACATTTCTCAGCCCTCCCATGTTGCCAGATATTCTCTTTGCAGCTAAGTAGTTTGTGATAGTATCTTCCCCCCTCTGCATTTTCCTTTCACTGTGCCTGTCCTACTTCAGAGCTGGCTCTCACCCGCTCCTGGGAAAGGTCCCCCATCCCGTCCCATCCTCCCCCCCCACACACACAAATTAGGAAGTCTCTAGGGATTTCTGGCTTTTCTTTCCAAAAGTCCAAACTTTTAGAGCACAGTAAATTTGCTGGAGAAGTAGAGGGAAGAGAAGATGCCTGTGGGTAGAAGAGACCAAAAGAAAAGGGGATTTTTCTGTGTGCTGTGCAACAATTTCTTCTAAGATTAATCACCCGTCTTTGAAGAGAAGCTCTTTGGGACAGGAGGTGAAACATTCCATCCTGCAGGGAAATAAAAATTCAAGGCTTCAGGAAGACCCTGAAACTGACCAGGCTCACTAGAGCTCTCCCTCCCTAAGCATGTGTAAACTGTAAGGACTTTAGTGTCATGCTCAGACAAGCAGAGCTTCCAAGAAGAGACTCAGCCCACCAGAGCTACATCGAAAGGATACTCTCCAACCCGTTGCATTGCCTTCACTGGAGCAGATAGCTACAGGTTCCCACTTTTATGAGTTGTCACCCAGCTGTGTTAGGTTTTTGGAGAAGAGCTGACCTTGGGTCATCCCCGTAATTAACCTTTGCCCATTTTCCTTCAAGCAACCCCAGTGAAACTCACTGGCTCACAGACTCGGACTCTAGTGGCATCCCCAGTTTGCTCTCTCCTTAGTTCCCTCTCTGGGGTGAGTAGGCATTTATTGACATCTCCTCAGGAACAGTATCATACAACATGGTTTCTAAATGCAAAAGCTAAAGACAGAGATGGCTGACGGCAAATCTTGGGAGAGCTCCTGGCAGCACTATGCAGTGGTCCAGGTGGTTGTGGCTCTGAGGCGGCTTTGAGACTGTGCTGCACGAAGTGCTCATTGCTGCTCCTGCACTGAGATTCAGTTGAGTTCGTCTTGCCGTGAGAGCCAACTTACTAAATGTCTGCACATCTGCGTCACTCACGGGGTCAACGCCAAGCTTAAAATCAAAGGACAGAAGAAGAGAAAGAGAAGAGGAGAAAGGAGGGGAAGGGAGTAAAAATGGGGAAAGCAAAGAAGAAAGGCTTAAGGTTCATTTTATTTTCCTAGGTGATAGACTAATTGGCCAAGAAAATTGTTGGTTTGAACCATGTAAAATTACTGCTAATCAACCATTTGTTGACCCACAATTAAAAATAATGGCAATTTCATAAGGTTCAGCAATTAATAAAAAGCTAGTTTCTCTACTTGCAGGTGGTGACCTTGCCAGATCCCTGGGGATACGCTGCCTGTCAAAGGGCTTCCCTCTATAAAGGTCCCTCACATAAATTCTTGCTGTTCCCTGACATACATGGAGCATCCCCTGAGGGCATTGTTATGATTCCTGACAGAAGAAAATCAAAATAGGGTGTGAAAGAGAGTTAGCTGGCTACAAGCTGGGAGCAAGAAGGATTACAAGTTAGAACACAAATCTACTTGGCAGCCTCTTGTCTTCTCTTTGGGAGGCTTGGCTTTCCTAAACAGGGTGCATTTCCCTGTCTTTGTTTCCCATCTTCAAATGTATCCTTGTGTCTGTCAGTGTATCTGAACAACATTGAAGAGTCAACCAACATTGGTCCCTCTGCTACAGAAAGAGCGTTGAAATGAACTTCTTTTATTGATGCCAAGGGAAGAAAAGGCTGTGATTTATAATGTTTTAAGAGTAAACCGTTTAAAAAGATTTATAAAACAGAATTGAATCTACACCCAGGGGACACCTAGAAGACAGAGAAGAAAGAACACATCTCCAAGCTACAACCTACATCTCTACTCATGGCATAGGGAGTCCCTTTTTTCTTGGGTATGCTTTACTTAGAAATGGTCAATCAATTTCATAACCACCCACTCTCTGAAGTCTTTCCTTAGTCCCCCAGTCACAGCAGATTTCCGACTTCTCTGTCTTTCTAGAAAACTTTATGTTGTAGAATAAGATTCTTCCTTGGGTAGTTCAGACACCAGTGTTTGTGCTTTGACTGTATGCAAGGCACTGCCTGAAAGACAAAGTATAGAAAACACAATCTTGGGGTGGGAGTTTTAGCGATTGCTTAGTAGTTAAGAGCATGCGCTGTTCTTTTGAAGATGAGTGCATACTGTTCTTGCAAAAACAAGAAACAAAGCTTGGCTCCCAGTATCCGTGTAGCACAGCTCATAGCCATGTGTAACTACAGCTCCTAGGAAATCAAATGTGTTTGTGCATGTCACACACACACACACACACACACACAAATAATTAAAATAAATCTTTTAAAAAATACATTCTTGTCTTAATGATGCTTGCAGTCTGGTTGGCTGTCATATGGCAGCAGATGGGGGTGGTTCTGGCCTATGCCAAAGGTCTTAGCACACTTGACGTTCTCTACTAGACTGACAGGTTCCTTTTGGAGAGAACTCGTGTCACCTTCGAGTTCTCATGAAGGGATGCCGAGCACCATGCTCAGCACGTATCAATGTGGGGACTATCTGTAAATGATGAATGCAAAGCTGAGTTCTTAGTTATGGAGGATGCCGTCAGACCTTGATAAATAGATGAACAGTAGCTGCTCCATACTGTGTGGCTGCTCAAAGCCCCTGGCTTCTCTTCTAGACAGCCTCCAGCAAGCTTCTAGAGTCAAGGTCAAAACATGAGTTCTTGCCCATCCTTCATTCAGATCTCCCTAAAGCAAAGTACATGTTCCACTGCACGATGCTGGGGAGAAGGGTACTCCATTTTACCCCTTCTTCTTCCTCTCTGCTGACTGCAAGGACTTTACCATTTGATTTTCTGTTCAGAATAATCTTTAAAACAATTTTGGACATCTCAATGTCATCGCAAATTTCCTGGGTGAGAGTTTTGCCTCCTTTCTTTCTAGGGTGTGATTTGTTCACATTTGGATGTTACCTCATTTGTGAAATGGATCTTCTATTCAGGAAGAATGTCATATAGTGCCCAAACTAAATGTAGTTGTATCAAGTCCAGAGTTAGGATTCCAGCAAAGAATCCCAAGGTCCCAGTTGTGATTTCTCTGAAAGTAAACTGAGAAGCTTCTCCTGGCAGGGGTTTGAAGGTTGCTCCTAGGAGACATGAAGATCTTATACTTAAGATCAGGTCTCTAGAGACAGTGATACACACTGGGTAGCACTTATAACATTGGGTCTGTTTCTTACAGTCTTGGAGCCCAGATCTCTTATCAAGATGATTGGGTTCAATTTTTCTAAGTTGTGAACTGTCTCTCCGTGGTCCCATATAAGGGCACAAACCCTGTTTCAAAATCCATCAACTTCCAAAAGCTCTCTCCTAATACTAACATATGGGATATACATTTTTGAGAACAAAGTTTTTAGTCCACAATTAAAAGTAAAACAATGATGGAAGGCCATTGAAAGAGGGCATGTTAACAAGCAGAAGAGCAGTATAAACCGTGGCAGCACAGTCCTGCCGAGGGTCGTGTGGGATACCGTGGAGACACACCTCAGGACAAACCTACCCACAGGCAAGGGACCTAAGAGAATCACCTACCAGCTTTGCACCACCAGACTTTGGTTAGGAACTGCTTTGGGGCGATTCCTGCTTTGTTCTGTACATCCCTGAAGTCATTAAAATGTCCTCAAGCAGAGATGAACAGGAGCTGAAGGTAAGAAATCTTGACTTGCACAGACACCTGAGCACTAATGCTGCAGATAACCTCTGGGATGGCTGAGGGGATCCAGCCATACAACAACAGTGTGAACCACATTCCCTGATGCATTATGGATCTTAATACCCAGACAAACTCACTCTATACTAAGAGAGACTATTGTACCAGGGACTACACAGGAGCATCTGGCAGAAAGGGAGACTAAACCTGAAATGAGGCTTAAACTTTCGACCACCCTCCATATTGTGATAAGGAGAATCTCTTTTCTGATTTGTGGCAGATCGATTGGCTAGCAGTGAGCCAAAACCACAACAGCTCTCAGCGTAGGTGTCATAGGGTCTGACTTTACATGTCACAGTTTCCTTTCTTAATAACGACGTGTTTATTTTATGTATCTGAGTACTCTATCTGCATGGACAACTGCATGCTTAGAAGACAGCATCAGATGCCATTATGGATGGTTGTGAGCCACCATGTGGCTGCTGGAATCTGAACTCAGGGCCTCTGGAAGGGCAGTCAATGCTCCCACAGAGCCGTCTCTCCAGCCTCATGTTACAGTTTCTTTGTTCTACAGAAGAAAGCATACTAACAATAAAGAAAAAAGCAGCAGAGAGCATGCAGGTTTTGCAATGCATCTTCACAGAGGAAAGGCACCTAATACAAGTCTAATTGTTACCTCCCCATTCACAACATTTCTCCATGCTGCTTTGCAGAAATGCCGAATCTGTGCTCATCATGAGCTGTTGCTTCTGAGTCCAGAGACAGTTTCATTTGCTTTGCCTAACAGTCCAGCAAACCTGTCAAACTGCACCCACTACCATGGTTTGCCTGCCACTGACATTTGCCATAATGCCTGAATGACACAGAGGGGATTTAGACTTGACCAGAATTATCTTCACCTCTGCATGGGCAACAGACTTCCCCAGTGCTCTTTATTGGGGCAATTGGCCTGAGAGGGAGGGCTCTGGTTTTTCAGCTTGAAATTTCAGTTGGTATTGAGGCTGTGGCTTCTATATTTGTGACAGACAACCCGCTGCTGGTGAGTGTGTTTCTGCACTTGCCTCCGCGTCTGGGCTGGGGCTTTCACTGTTCTTTTTCTCGTCCACAGACTGTGGTTTGCATGTTTTCCATCTTACTACTTAATGGCAGGATTCCTTTCTCCACCTCAGGAACAAATTGAATTTTCTGATCGTAGGTTATTTGCTTTGTCTTTGAAGCCCTGTAACTTGTCCTGGTCATGAATACTGAATGAACAGCTCCTGCAGAATGAAAGACTAGGGTAGACTTACACAGCCACATCTAAGTCAAGCACCCTCTGCTTTCTGACAGCTATGACACAGTAAGTGGGCACCCTCTGAGCTCCTTCTGTCTTAGCAATTATTAGTCGCCTGGAATCATAGGAAAACGAGGCTAGACAAGGTCTTGGGGGTTATTCTAAGCTACCACTTAATGTCTGTAGTGTCTAGTCTACCACATCACGTCATGACCTGATTGAAAGGGTTTTGGATATGCAGAAGGCCACTGTAAACGATGCTGTTTAACTGGCTATGACAGAGGTGACCAGCATTTGTTTCATGGTCAGTAAAACTTAACATTAAACAAGCATTGGGTTTTCTTAGAATCTAACAAAACAGTGTTGAGACTCAGTAGATTTATGTCAGAAACCAAGGCTTGTCTCATGATTTGATGGATAGGACCTAAAATTCATTCAGCTTCTCACTGCGGTTTCACTTGGCACAGGAGGAGAAATATGGATGGGGACAAACTCTCCTCACAGAGGTCCTGGCATGACTTGGAGCTTTCCTTTGTAGACCAATTACAGTGACTTTGACTCCAGCACTGAGCATCTGGGTACTCTCACCTCTGCTCTCAAATCTGCTTTTTGCACTTAATGATTCAATGATGAAAACAGTGTTCAATCTCATTTTTTTCTTTACATGAGAGACAACTTTGTTTGAAACCATGGTTTTCTTTGACCTGATACCACAATGTCATCTATGTTCCCAAACTGGAATTTGACTCTTCTACTCCTAGAACTACTTCTGAGATTTCAATGATTCAATCACGGAAGCAGGTGTGTGTGTGTGTGTGTGTGTGTGCATGTATGTGAACTGCTTGAATGAGTATATAATTAGAAACATTTAAAATCATGGTAGAGTAGCTTTGGGCTCAAAAAGCACATAAACTACCTTTGTAGCTTTTGTCAAATTACTTCATCTTCTAGTATTCATGGTCCTGATCTGGAAGATGTGAGCTAATAACACCATTTAGATATACTAAAAGTATTAAAAGAGATATATCCATATGTAAAAGATATTTAATATAGTAGCTGATCTATATTATACTAAACATAGGTGATTGATATATAGATAGATGATAGATTAGACAGATGATAGATAGATAGATAGACAGACAGATAGATTATAGATGATAGCTAGATAGCTGGATGGACAGATAGATAGATAGATAGATAGATAGATAGATAGATAGATAGATACATACATACATACATACATACATACATACATACATACATAGATGGATAGATGATAGGAGAGAAAAAACTTTTTGAGATTATATTAGAAAGTCACAAAACTAGTAAAACACTCAATATTTGAGTTATTTTCTTAAACATGCCTCTGAAGGTGATTAATGTTTTGCATGTCTTCTCATAAAATAATATCCTTGTTCTTTGTAAGCCAGATACTGAGGCTTAACTTGTAAGCAAGTAGAAGTGGACTTATTTGTCCCCACACCTTGGAATCTTCTAGCCTTAGATTCTGCTCTGGGACAAGAGTTCCTCAGGAGTTGAGGTTCTGGTCAGTCCAATGAACCATTGCTTCCAAAGCTGAAGGTCCCTCTGTATAGCATGAGGGACTTTGTAAATTTGCCTCTCTGACATTTACAGGTGTCCATTCCTGTAGCCAACTCCTTCAGAGCCTTCTTGTCAGACATGATGCCAGAAACACCGTGCTGTCTGATTCAGCATCCCTCTCACAGACAGTCCAACTTCTGCTGGTGCAGAAACCGACAAAATTGTACCAGCTCTCCCTGCAGCCCCTTCTGTGTGTGTCAACTGTAACGGGTAGCAACAGTTCTTGGCTATTTATTTTCCTTCCACTGAAACTAATCTGGAGATTTGCTGCAAATCACAGATAGGAAATGCAAAAGTTCACCTTGACGTATACATTTGATAGACACATCAAGGGACAAATAAGTCAGAAGCCCCTTTGCCTAGTACTTGGTTGAGTCTGGACACACATGATTGCTTTCCCTTCTTCACCCATGTGTAGAGATCATGCAGGCAGCCCATTGTGGAATTCCCTATGCAGAGGCCCAGGAAGCATGTTGTCCTAGAGTCTAGGATCTCCTCAAGGCCTGCTGAATGAATATACCATGGGTCCACAAAGAGGCCTTGTGGTTCACATACCTGTTCCTAGAATAAACTTTCTAGAAGAGGAGGAGGAGCAACAGTATATAACACACCAAAGACAACCAATTATATTAAAGATACAGTTATTGAAAGTATTTCACTATGATATATACTTTTTCAAATGCACAAAATAACAAGATCTTGCAACAAGTCTATTAACCACTATAATCCCAAGGTAGCAATGAGTTCAAATCATCATTGAAATGCTGCCAAAAGCACTCTTGATTTTTACTCATGGTCGAGTCATAATCATTACTAGCATAAATGTGGTTTGTATCTTGCATTGTAATTGAAGGAATACTGATCTGCAAAGATTCATAAAAACTAAAGTTGTAAATTCGCCGCTTCAAATGTGTAACACTCCACTGAGTTCCTTCCTCCTCGCCAATCCAGTTTAAGAATTGTGGGCCCTCTATTCACTCTGTGAAGCAGATTCTAGTTGGAGATCCCCACCCTCTGGCCCCTCTCCTAGCCACCTGTAAGACCTCAAGAGTCAGGCTCCTGGCAATGACAAGCAAACATGGCCAGAGCTCCTCTTAAGAGGTGGCCTTTGTCTTCCGGACAATGGAAGGCATTCACTTGGAAGAGAGCTGTGTACCTTTACTGTTCGGTTCATAGGCTTTGAAGGCCAGGAGAATCCGTGCCCCCCCTCCCCACCCCGACATGATGAGCACTGCAATGGAAAAGGCAGCCCAGCCCAGAGTCTCCACCACAGAAGGTAAACACTTCCCCAGTGAGTCTCCGCGGCAGCAAAGCCCTTCATGCTAGATCATGCTGGAGGCTGGGCTTGTGGGAGAGGACTTGGGGTTTTCATCCAGGGCTCCCAGCCTTACCTTCTGTCTGTTTGTTCTCTTGTGTTTGTTTTTCTAGCCCCATCCCTCCTCCTTTTCAGTCTGGCTCCAATTCAGCTCCTAACTGGAGCCCCAAAGCAGCTAGGCCGACTTCTTCTATGAACTCCTCCTGAAGCCATCCCAGGGCCCTGCAAGAGGAAGACAGAAGTCACAGCAACCAGTACAGTCCCCACCACCTGCCTCCCTCTTTTCTGCTCAACAGCAAAGGGCTCCTGCCAAGCCCTGACAGCTCTGGAAGCTAAGAGGTTTCCTTTGAGGAGTGCACAGGTCTCTGTGCAGAGCTCAGCTGCCAAGCCAAGGGGCCAGCTCTAGGAATGTGTTTTTAATATTCATTGTTCACTCTGTCTGTTACCGATGTGTGCACTGCAATTATTCTAATTCTTTGCACATGTGTTGTTATGCAATGGGGCCTTTTAAGCTATGCCAGGTTTTTTTTTCTTTCTTTCTTTCTGAAACCCAAATATATTACTTCTACCTATGTTTCAGTTAGTTTACCACGCTTTCTTATTTTATTTCAAAGATCATTCTTGGAGGCAAAGAAAGAGTGGAGTGTGCAGAAAGCAAGGCCCACCTGCTTTCCTCGTGGTCGGCAAGTTGCTCTTGATTTGGGTTTGTGTTTTCTACTTCGATTCCTTGTTCCCTTCTTCCCGCATGCACAAGCAAGCCGACACACAGACATCCATGGTCCACACTGCTCCTCCTCCAGCAGCATCTGCACCCAGGGGAAGAGCGAGCATGCACAGCCAGAGCATAGACATGCACATGCGTGCAGACTGCATGTGGGCAGAAGATTTCCTACATAGTAAATTATTTTCTCCCTCTCACTGCTGAAGCTAGAAAGGGAAGAAAATCCTTTCTTCCTTCTTTTTCTTTCTTTCTCTCATTTCCTTTTAAATTTTAATTGGGCCTTCTCTGATACAATATAAAACTACCACCACTGAACCACACAAAGGATTACATTCCCTCATTAATTCAGACTGTTTTATGTTTGTTTAAAGAAAAAAATTTTTTTTTCATCAGGGAAAAACAGGAACAGTGAAACCAGATTCTAAAGGGCCATTACTCTTCAAGTTTCAGAGGACAGAGACACAAACTGAGCAAATTAAGAATGACTGTTGTTTACTTCTGATAACGTTGTCTGAGCCCCCAGAAGCTAAGTAGAGAATCAAACAGTGGAAGTGCACACCTGGCAGGCATCTCCAGCCTCCCCATGCATGTGCCTTTCTTTAGAGACTCCTCTGGCTGCTCTCTGTTTTTGCCAGACAGAGAAATCTGGCATGGTGGCACCCCTGCCTGCTAAGCATTTTACTTCTATTGTTAACTGTATCCACTTGTCACCAGGAGACATTAGTATTTTAAGGTAGCAGGGAAGCAGGCCTGCCTGCTCCGGAATGCTGCTATAGCTCTCCTTGCCAAGAAGGAATGAAAGAAATGAACAGCGCTAATGTGGGAAATCACACTAGAGAGAAAGAAACATGCAGAGAAAGGCAGAGGCAGAGAGTGCGG